>JAVIAB010000051.1:79105243-79315243 GCA_032433765.1 Megaustenia siamemsis | reverse complement strand
GTTCAACCTAATAACCAATCATCCAAACCAATCAGTTATTCAGCTACAACAACAAATCGACTAACATGTCAGATAGTCATCCAGTTATCTAACCAAATCAACCAACTAATCTTCCAGCTATCAACCAAATAAATCAATTAATCACCCAGTTACCTAACCAAATCAGCCAATTAATAATAGTTTTTAACCAGATCAACAAACTAATCATCCAGTTATCTAACCAAATCACCAAACCATTCATTCAGTTATCTAATCAAATCAACCAACTAATCTTACAGTGAGTAACCAGGCAGTCATCCAGTTATTAACCAACTAATCATCC
This sequence comes from Megaustenia siamemsis, assembly GCA_032433765.1. Taxonomy (NCBI): domain Eukaryota; kingdom Metazoa; phylum Mollusca; class Gastropoda; order Stylommatophora; family Ariophantidae; genus Megaustenia; species Megaustenia siamemsis. The sequence continues at coordinate 79,314,921 of JAVIAB010000051.1, read as the reverse complement.
AGTTAATTAACCAAATCAACCAATTAAACATCCAACTATCAACAAATTAATCATCCAGTTGTCAGCCAAATCAACCAATTAATCATCCAGTTATCTAACCGAATAAACCAACCAATCGTCCAGTTACCAATCAAATCAATCGCCAATCATCCAGTTATCTAACCGAATCAACCATTTAATCATCCAGTTATCAAACAATTAATCATCAATTTATAAAACTAATAAACCAACCAACCATCCAGTTATTTAACTAAATCAACCAACGAATCATCCAGTTACCGAACCGAATTAACCCAACCAGTCATCCAGCTATCCCTTTCTACAAGGCATCCAGCTATACCTTTCAACCAGTTATCCAGCTATACCTTTCTACCAGGCATCCAGCTATACCTTTCTACCAGGCATCCAGCTATACCTTTCAACCAGTTATCCAGCTATACCTTTCTACCAGGCATCCAGCTATACCTTTCTACCAGGCATCCAGCTATACCTTTCAACCAGGCATCCAGCTATACCTTTCAACCAGTCATCCAGCTATACCTTTCTACCAGGCATCCAGCTATACCTTTCTACCAGGCATCCAGCTATACCTTTCTACCAGGCATCCAGCTATACCTTTCTACCAGGCATCCAGCTATACCTTTCTACCAGGCATCCAGCTATACCTTTCTACCAGGCATCCAGCTATACCTTTCTACCAGGCATCCAGCCATACCTTTCTACCAGTCATCCAGCTATACCTTTCTGCCAGGCATCCAGCTATACCTTTCTACCAGTCATCCAGCTATACCTTTCTACCAGGCATCCAGCTATACCTTTCTACCAGGCATCCAGCTATACCTTTCTACCAGTCATCCAGCTATACCTTTCTACCAGGCATCCAGCTATACCTTTCTACCAGGCATCCAGCTATACCACAAAATCAGCTCAACCTATCTAGTCATCCAGACAAACCGAAGGAGACAAACAAAAAAGCCAACAGTCCACAATCAACAAACAAACAACAAATGAAATAAATAACTATAATTCAAACAATCATCTAACATTCCATGAAAATTCACAAAAATGTCAAAAGCACAAGAAGAATTTATTTTTCTTATCATTTCCTTTCCTTTATTTTCCTTTCCTTTTCATTCTTTTCTTCTCGTTTATTTTTCTATTTCTCTGACCTGTTCCTTCTCTTATCTATTCATCTTCCCTTTCTCCACTTTTTCCTCTTTATATATTTTTTTCTTTTCTCTTCTGTTATATATAGTTTATATTACTATTTTTCTTCTATTCTTCCTCTTTCTTCTCTTTTATCTTCTCTTCCCTCTTGTTTTTTTTCATAATTTATTTTTATTGTCTTACTATTTTTCTCCTTGTCTTCTTTTCCTCTTACTTTTCCATGAAAACAACAACAACAAAAGTGCTTCCTTGTGTCACAGCCTGTAATGGATCTGTTTGTGAGCGATTACTATAGGGTTAGCTTTACTAATCTGCACAGGCTTAGGCAGTGGGCACTAATCAGAATGCTAACTAAACCCAACAATTTATAGAAATAAATCTAGTTCTCCTAAATGAATTGCTGCTGCCTCAGGTATGAAAGACTCGTTAATCTAGTGAGTTTGCTGACGATAGGTGAAAAGATGGCCAGACAGCGTTCTCGTGTAGAAGAGCCCCGAACAGCAATGTGCAAAATACATTGTAATAAAATAGTTCAGTGAGGGGAAAGAAAAATCAATATAGATAAATATTACATTGTGTCTGGGGTATTATACAAGTGAGACAGTTCAAATATAACTTATGTAGTGTCGCGTTGTTCAAAGTACTGTGGCACGTGTTCACATAATGGCGTCTTGAAATATATTCTGGTAACGGCGTCTGGTATTTACTCTCCTAATTAATTCTTAGCTTTCCTAGTACATACTCTCCCAGTTAATTTATAGTACATACTCTTCTAATTAATTCACTGTACTTACAATCCTAATTAATTTCTTGTACATTCTGTCCTAATTAATTTCTGGTACATTCTGTCCTAATTAATTTCTGGTACATAGTGTCATAATTAATTTCTGGTACATGGTGTCCTAATTAATTTCTGGTACATTCTGTCCTAATTAATTTCTGGTACATTCTGTCCTAATTAATTTCTGGTACATTCTGTCCTAATTAATTTCTGGTACATTCTGTCCTAATTAATTTCTGGTACATTCTGTCCTAATTAATTTCTGGTACATTCTGTCCTAATTAATTTCTGGTACATGGTGTCCTAATTAATTTCTGGTACATTCTGTCCTAATTAATTTCTGGTACATTCTGTCCTAATTAATTTCTGGTACATGGTGTCCTAATTTATTTCTGGTACATTCTGTCCTAATTAATTTCTGGTACATTCTGTCCTAATTAATTTCTGGTACATGGTGTCCTAATTAATTTCTGGTACATTCTGTCCTAATTAATTTCTGGTACATTCTGTCCTAGTTAATTTCTGGTACATGGTGTCCTAATTAATTTATGGTACATTCTGTCCTAATTAATTTCTGGTACATTCTGTCCTAATTAATTTATGGTACATGGTGTCCTAACTAATTTCTGGTGCATGGTGTCCTAATTAATTTCTGATACATTCTGTCCTAATTAATTTCTGGTACATGGTGTCCTAATTAATTTCTAGTACATGCTGCCCTAACTTATTCCCAGTGCATACTCTCATAATTAATGCCTAGTACATACTTTCATAATTAATGTCTAATACATAAAATGGGAGCCGAGATAGCTCAGTGGTTAGTGAACTGGACTACAAAGGACAAGAGATAGGGTTCGATCCCAACCGACGGTTTCTGCGTTCACCCAGCCTTTAATGGGTACCGCATATTTTTTTCTGGGAAAGTAAAGCGGCATGGGCGTAATACCGACCACATTGCCCCCAAAAATCATGTGCCGAAGGTCTGTAAAATTTATGGTCACTAGCACCATATTCCCTATACGCCACTTGGCGTGACGGGGGTACTTTCCTCCTTTTTTTTTTTTTTTTATTTTTTTTTTTTTTTTACATATTTCAATAAATAATGTCAAGTACATACGTACACAATTAATGTCTAATACATACTTTCATGATTAATGTCTAATACATACTTCCATAATTAATGTCTAGTACATTCTCTCATAATTAATGTCTAGTACATACTCTCCTAATTAATATCTAATATATACTTACGTTATTAATGTCTAATACATACTTACATAATTAATGTCTAGTACATACTTTCATAATTAATGTCTAGTACATTCTCTCATAATTAATGTCTAGTACATACTCTCCTTATTAGCTCCTAATTAATATCTAGTACATACTCTCCTAATTAATATCTAGTACACACTCTCCTAATTGACGTCTAGTACACACTCTCCTAATTAACGTCTAGTACACTCTCCATTTTAACGTCTAGTACACTCCATTTTAACGTCTAGTACATACTCTCCTAATTAACGTCTAGTACACACTCACCTAATTTATGTCTAGTACACACTCTCCTATTTAATGTCTAGTACACACTCTCCTATTTAATGTCTAGTACACACTCCCCTAATTAACGTCTAGTACACACTCTCCATTTTAACATACACACTGTCCTAATTAACGTCTATAGTCCGTTCATATTCGTTTGCCGAGATGTTATGATTTATAATTCAAAAAGTTCTTGATGATTTCACATGATTTTTGGCATACGGTGTTAAAATGTCCATGTCACGAGAACATATGTGTTACTCGATGTCTAGCTATAACGGTTTTCTTAAAGCGGCGAATTCCTTTGATCTTTGCCCATGTAACTATTATTTTGACCCTAATCAAAATGTTTTACAGTAATCTAGTGCAACGATGACCCATAGGCGTGTCCATAAAATTGTACTTGGTGGCAAGTATACACATTTTAAATTATATATAGAACTTTTGTTCGTAGAGTCAATTTGATATAGTTCCCTGCTCTTGGTGTGAGTTTCCCAAATGTTGTCGCTGCCTTTCAAATAGGTACATTTAGTTCCTCATCTAAGGAAAGTGTGGCTGTAATAGTGGATCCAAGATAGCTGAACTTCTGTACTGACTCAAGCAGGCTTCCATTCAAAGTAATGGTTGTTGGTTTGCTTATAACATATTTTTGATTGCTTGGGTGGTCTTGAACAATAAACTGTTTAACAAATGAACTAGGAAATTTTGCAAATCAAACTATTTATCTGTAGACTTAATCAGAGTAATGATCATTCAGAATCAGACGAGTCAAATAGGTCGATTACTGCTTTCGGCTGAACAAACAACAAACCATCCTTTTTCCAATATTCCTCTTCTTGTCGTAACACATGATCCTCACATTTTACCCAGTAGTCTTTATTTATATTTGATAGAGCCTGTTTGTAAGTGTCTCAACATCGCATAATTTGAAAGTTTTACTTGTATATGCTACGTGTCCTTTAACTTTTGCCCAAACTAGTTCTATAGGATTTAAGTGTGCATGATATGGAGGTAGTCTCAAACATCTATGGCCATGTTCTTGAATTAACTTGTCTATTTTAAATTAGAGAAATCGCCAATCAACCACTAATATCTTCAGTAATAAAGAAAAGACGATGGTCATACGTTGGACATGTGATGAGAAGAGATAATAATCGAATAGCAAAGCAAGCCCTCATATGGGAAACAACAGGTAAAAGAAAAAGAGGAAGACCCAGGGAGACACTGAGAAGAACATTGATGAGAGAGGCAAGAGCAGCAGGAATCGGCTCCCTCAATGAGATAGAACTGCTTGCACAGAACAGAGACAGATGGCGAGATTTAATAAAATATCTTTAAAAGAAAACTGCTAGAACAAAAATTCATATAGGAGAAGGTGTATCTTGGTCTACGCCCTATGGGCCGGTTACGGCTCGAAAGGTCAATAGATAGATAGATAGATTTTAAATATCTTTGTACGTTGTGTCTGTTTTACAAGGCTAAGCAATTCGGGTTTCAAGTAGCTGTCGTTAACTTGTATGTGTTCTTTTATGAGCCACGTTTTGATTGCATCTTTTGTACTTGATGATGTTGGGATTCTATCTTCTACGTTAACTACGTTATGGTATGAAGCATTGTCCATTATCAGACAAGAAGGTCGATCTAATATTGGAAGGATACTTTTCTCGATCCAGTCTTTAAATATGTGCCCATTCATTTCGGAGTGGTAGTCTCTATTGTCTATGGATTTTGAAATGAAAACGAGATGAGCATTCTGCAACAACCCATTATGTCTGCTACCTGCATGTGCAACTATCAAACGTTGCCCTTTACTGCTTGGTACTGATCTTTTAATACTTCCATCTGCTAACTGCCATTCCTTTTCATTTGTATGATGAGCGTTGATCCAAGTTTCATCTAAATAAACAATATCATAATCATTTTCGCGCATTTCCTTCACTTCACGTAAATACTTGCTTCTAAGAGCTACTAGATGTGGCTTCTCAAAAATAATGTTTTTTCCACCAGCATACTTTCTAAAGGTGAAGCCTGCACTTCTTAATATTTTCCATAATGAAGTTTTTGATATTTCAATGTCGTTGTTAGTTTTCAGCCAAAGCTTCAACTTTCTAAGTGTCACTTCTTCGTTTATATCAAACATTCGACAGATTTCTCTTTTTACTAGGTCCTTATCAAAACTGTCTAACGTTTCTTTCCTTCCTTGCTTTCTTGCATTTGTTGGCAATAAATATCCGCTTCCTTTAACTATTCGATCAAATGAACGTTTACACAAACCTAAAATATGCATTGTTCTCTTCTCAGGGTTTGATAAAGAACAATAAAGATGTCCCTTTTTACGCTCTCTGCAGAAGTATTGATAAATCTTTATAGCAATGTTATGCTCAGTAAAATATTTTGCCTTTATATTCATTCTCACATAGACTTGCAGAAGATAATATGGATAGTGCCGCCTCCTTTCTGTAAATATTGAGATTTGCCTCTGAATTATGACTCGAACTCGAGTCTACGGTCGTGATTTTGACGTCACATAATTTCCGGTTTCGGCTAAAATGTCATTTTGTGCTAAACGGGAAATTTCATATGTAACATTTCTTTATAAAAATTTATAGTGGAAACATAACTATTTTAGGACGGTGCGCATTCAGCCGTGAAGGTCATGCCTATATGTTAAAGAATCAGCTGTGAGATGTAAGCATCTACATAATCCCGCCGGTGTTTATAATATCGATTAACTTTTTTTAAATATAGGTTAAATAAGGCATCTTTGAAACTGGATCACATTTCTTTGATAAAAAAATATTTTTATAGCGACATTAGTATTCTAAACCTAACTTCAAAAGATCAATGCAAATGAACAATAAGTTTTTGAAAAAAATAAATTAATGTCTAGACAAACGAATCTGAACGGACTATAGTACATACTCACATAAGTAATCCCTAATGCATACTCTCCTAATGAGTTTCTAAGACTTGTACTGGCGCCCTTGTACAAGCTCTCTCTCGACATCGCCGTTAAACTAATCCTCGCAACAGTTCAGACTTGTGCAACATAATAACGGAGACCTGCTACAGATTCTCACATTGTTGCTCATTCACAAACTCTCGCAAGCAGCGCACATGGTTCATTACATTAAAAAAAATTCAGTAGTACATCTGTAAACAAACCTTTTGTAGTATTGTAAATACTTCAATATTTGTTATAGTAGCGCCAGTAATTTAGTCATCATCAAGTACCGGGCCTACTGGCGTAGGTGATCATGTCTCTCCACAACTTTCGATCTCGGCAGCTATTTATAATTTCTGTTGTTGACCTTCTTTCTGCCAAGCCATTCTCTCAAGCTGTCTGTTATTTTTTCTCTTTGCTTCCCTCTATCTCTTTGTCCCTCAATTTTTCCAGTTGTTACAATATATTCCAGTTGTTCACCTCTCATTACATGGCCACAAAATGATGATTGTTTCTTCCTAATATTGGAAATTAGCTCTCTTTTTGCTTTGACCTCTCTCAGAACATCTTCATTACTCTTCTTAGCTGTCCATGGTACTCTCAACATTCTTTTGTAAAACCACGTTTCTACAGACTCCAGTGATTTTCTTGTCTTTTGTCCTATTGTCCATGATTCGCATCCATATGTTAAGACTGCGATTCATGATTGTGCAAAGAAATTACGTTTTCTGTTGCCTTCCGTCGGTTTGTTTACGCTTGGCCCCGCTAGCCTTTGACTAAAAAGTCTCCCCCACAAGGCAGTAATTTTAGCCCTATTATCGTAATACCGATACTTTTAGCATTGTTTGTTATAGAAATGTCAATACTCGTAACATAGGACATTGACTGAAGACAAAGATTATGTAAATTGGCAGAGAATTAATAATGTGATGTAGACGGTAGACGAAGTCTAAACATTACATGTAATGTATACACAAGACTGTTTTGAGTAAAATAAATACAAGTAAAGACTTCCCTCCACAATTTACGGATATAGGGAATATTGTGTTAGTGCCAGTGTTTTCAAATAACTAACGATCCATAAATTGGTTCGACCACATAACAAGACAAAAAGAACTAACAATGACTCAAAGAGCCTTAAATAAACGCTACGAAAACGCCAGATTAAGAGGAGGGCCGATAAAGAGATGGATAAAGGGAATACTAGAGTCACTAGGAGGGATAACACCAGAAGAGGCCAACAGAAGAGCAAAGAATCGCAGATTGTTTCTGCCCTCGACGCCAACGGCAGCAGAGGAAGGATAGAAGAAGAACGATCCATTTGATAAGTTATGTGGTCAGTATTCGTCATTTGTGTGGCCGTGTAATAATAAGGGAATAGCTGGAATATATTGTGACAACTGGAAAAGTTGAGGGACGAAGAGATAAGAGGGAAACAAAGATAACAGATACCAGACAGCTTAAAAGAATGACTTGGCAAAAGGTCAACAACAGAAATGATAAATAACTGTCGAGATAGAAAGTTGTGGAGAGACATGATGAAAAGAAAACCTTCCCATTCCCCCCCCCCTTCCTTTTTTAAGCGATCAGCTACTGCTAGACTTGTAGACACGTAGGCCAGTATAGTTCTAAAACACGACAGTGAGCTGGAGGTCTTCACTGTTTCCCCATAGTTCGTGAATGCTAAGTTGTGGACCATATTTGTGTTCTTGTGGAGAGGGCGACAGTACGACAGGATATCTCTGGAGTTGAGATGCTTCGCAGTCGATCGTTTAGGGGAGGGTGAATCTTGGCGCATCACCCGACCTCTTGTATTTAATAGTCCAGGTCACTAACCGCTCAGCTACCACAGCTCCCTACTGAAATAATACACGCTGTCGTCACGTAATGTACATATAATCATCATGTGCCATACCGGTTGACGTAGGCGATCTTGTTCTTTCACAATTTTCTATCCACCGTACATCGTATCAATTCTATTGTTGACCGTTTTCCATGCCATGACACCAAACTGTCTTGTATGTTTTCTCTTTGTCGTCCGCGATCTCCCTTTCTCTGTATTTTGCAAGTTGTAACCAAGTATTCCAACTTTCCTCTTCTCATTATGTGCCCGAAAAATGTTGATTGTTTCTTTCTGATGTTTCTTAGGAGCTCCCTTTTTGTGGTGGCCTCTGAGAATTTCCTAGTTGGTCTTTTTAGCTATCTAGGGAACTTTCAACATTCTTCTGAGAAATCCCATCTCTGTGGCCACTAATTGTCTTTTTCATTTGTTTGTTTACTGTCCATGATTGACTTTCATATGTTAGAATTGGCTCTTTATAGTACCGATGGAGAACGCACATATCAACGTTTTTATTTTATTCGCGGGGGCCTCGGTAGCCTAGTTGGTAAAACCACCCGACTGGACTACCGACGTTCGGACAACCCGTGTTCGATTCCCGCTGGGAGCAGTGTGAGTTGTTCTTGTGGGTGGACAAAAAAAATACCCCCACGGTGGACCCAGCGGTTGGCAGAAATGGGTACCAGGGTATTACCCTGGGAAGGTGTGGAATGTCGCCTCGCATCGTGAGTTTCGATGTTTGAAGCGACACTATCCAGAAAGCTCCGAACATTTCTGGATAGGTGGCCGAGCACATATGGGTGTAAAATCGCGTGCTAAGACGCCGGTTCAAGTCTCGTACTTGACCTTTTACTTTATTTTATTCGCGATAAAGTAAATGTTTTGTCTTAAAGGGAATTGGATCTACGCCCATCAACATTTCGTTAAAGGGGTAAAGTGACCTCCGGGTGACACTTTGTGTGCTGACGTTTTCATTAAACGCAGCGGAATTATAAATATTTGAAATGAAAGCTGCTTACTGTCTGCAAGTACCCAGCCTATTTTAAATTGAAACCAATCAAATTTATAAACAGTGTTTCTGGAAAGAAATAGTGTTAACAAGTAACTGGTCAACAGTAAACAAAATAATGGGAAAAATAAATATGTAAAAAAAAATAAATAAAAGTAAAAATTACATACTGTGGTATGCGAATTTTTAAACGCCAGCTGAATGGTTAAAAGGCATTTTTTAGGAACATCGAGTAGTAAAAATAAGACATGAATCATATAATATGAAGGCCGAGTAAGAGCAGTGGTTTCTGAACTGGCTATAGACAAGAGGTTGGGTTCGATTACAAACGAATTTCTTGATTGACTCAGTCTTAAGTAGGTATCGAGACATTTTTGAGGGAAAACAACATCGACATGCCGCAGTTCTGACCATGTTATCCAAAAATTGTGTCAATGGTAGAACAATATAGTCACGAACAACATGTTCTCAATCTGCTCGTGCCATACTTGAAACGTGACGAGGTTTGACTTTTCTAGAAGTTAACCAAACAAGTCGTACCACAAACTGACCATGAAACTGAGGTGATACTGAGCCCTGGTGATGTATTTGAACAGTCCGTAGATTAACTTGTACAAACCCAAGATGGTATTGTCCCGTTAGTAACGAGATAGTTGTTTCCCTGTCAGGGATTTACTTTATCAGATCAGAGCCGCCAGGTCTATACGACTCGTGATACGCCGATAGAAATCTATACTCTCCCGACCTCATTCCCTCTTTCACTTTTTATTTCAGTCCCTCTTTTCCCTTTCCTCCAGTTTACTTGTCTTCTTATGCGTAACAGCGTTGAAGAAAAATGGAGTGCCATTGGCAGACATTATGATTTCCCTAGATAATAGTTTGGGTGGTGTTGGTTATTCTAGTAATCCATTGAAAAAAAAAAAATTGCCTTCCTTTTCTTCATTTCTCTTGCATCTAGTTATTAATAAATTAATTTGTACAGATTTTAATTTACAAATAAAAACTATACTATTGCATATTTTCCTTTATTATTTACTTATAACTATTAGATTTCACGAACTCTGTATAGAGTCATGCCCAGTATATCAAATAATAAAGTAAACAGAATTAAATGATGGCCTCATTGATTCATTATTGATTCGCTCCGAAAATCCTCTTAAAGTTGCCGCTGGGAGAGGCTAACCTGAAGATCATCAGTGTTAACACCAGAGGGCGCTGTCTGAATCTCTGAACAACTTGCAACTCCGAAACGGCGCCTTTGATTACGTTGTTTAAATTAGGAACTCATGAATATTTAGATTAGTTGTCACTTGAACCTTGCAATCTTCTCTCCATTTTTCCATGAACCCGCGTCTGAATCGAATAATTATTTTCACTCCTTGTTTCCCCTTTTTTCTCTAAATTACACCTCTCTCTTTGCTTCCTTCTCTCACTCTCAATAGCTCACATCTCTTTCTCCTTCTCGCTTTACCGTGTCTCTTCCATCTTCTCTCACTCAATTTTATTCCACTCCTATCTTGAACTGAGTGAGTTCATCCGTGTAGTCAGTTCTGATCTATAGAAAATAAACATAAAATGTATTAAGCAGCTAAACCCATAGAGAGACGGGACAAACTGCGATGTTTCGACAAAAGCCTTCATCAGATGATACAAGACAACAAATACTAATACAGAAACAAACACGAAATACCAGAACTTATCTCAGCATGGGGTGATAGACACGCGGCGTCCGAAATCTTTACGAGTCTACAAAGTCCAGGAACTGGGTAAAGTCCGATTCTGAAAGATCAGACGCATCGAAACCATCGTCGATGTACAGGTCGATTTACATGAAGGGGAGGAGACCACTGAACAAGGAAATGATATGGTGTTCTGGGTAACACATGAGTAACCAGCATAGCTTGAACCCACCTTGGAACCCTTAGCTACCCACTCGTGTGGTCGAAGTTTTATGGAAGCGAATCATGGACAGTCTTCTTCTACCTTTTAGCTCCCAGTGGAGCATAGGTCTTCAACAAACACTTTCCAAGTTGTTCTGTTTTTTGCCATTCTTTTAAGATCATTCCATGTCTTCCCCATCATCTTCATCTCTGCTTCTATCTGTCTTCTCCAAGAATTCCTTGTTCTTCCTCTTTGTCTTTTCCCCTGGGGATTCCAAAAAAGGGCCTGTTGTGTAATACTCTCAGTTGGCATCCGTAGTGTGTGTCCTATCCATCGCCATCATCTTCGCTGTATCTCTTTATCCACTGGTATTTGACCGGTACATTTCCATAATTCCACGTTAGTGACTTTGTCCTGCCATTTCCATCCCTTTATTTTGCGCAAGCATCCATTAATGAAAGTCTGTACTTTCGTGATTGTCAATTTTGTTATTCTCCATGTTTGACAGCCATATAATAGGACCGACTTAACATTTGAGTTGAAAATTTTTATTTTTGTATTTAGCCTAATTTCTTTGGATTTCCATATGTTTCCCAGTGCAATGAAAGTTCCTCTTGCTTTTGATATCCTTATTTTGGTATCATTTTCTGTTCCTCCCTCTTTATCTATATTACTGCCCAGATATATATAAGATTGTACGTCTAGTAGTGGTATTTCTCCTAGTTTTATTTGGTTATTGCCAACTGCATTAATTCTCATAATGTTGGTCTTATCTCTATTTATCTTTAGTCCTAGCTGTTGTGATCTCTCATCTAATATACTCATTTTATCTGCATCTGTTGATGGCTGTGTGATAGGAGAGCTATGCCATCAACAAAGTCTAAATCATCAAGTTGTTTGGTCAGTGACCACTGGATCCCATTTCTATCATGGACAGTAGATAAACAAATTAAAAGACAATAAGAGGCCACATAAATGGGATTTCTCACAAGTAAATTGAGTTCTCTGAACAGCTAAAAAAACTAACTAGGAAATTCTCAACGAGGCAGCACAGAAAGTGAGTTCATAAAGAATTTTAAAAAAAAACATCATAAAGAAACAATCGACATTATTCGGGCACATCATGGGAAGAGGCAAGTTGGAATACTTGGCAACAACTGGCAAAACTCAAGAAAAAAAGATATGGATAAGGAGAGAAAATACTAGATTGCTTGGGGTCGTGGCACGGTAAACAATCAACAATAGAATTGATACTATGCAATGTGGACAGAGAATTGTGGAAGGACGAGATTATCTACGTCGACCCGCATGGTACATGATGAAGATGATGTCTTTAGTTGGAGTATGAGCGTAGCCATCAGCTGTTGCAACTGCAGGATCAGTGAAACAAGGATGATCGCGATCTCACTTCAATGTGGGGGGGGGGGGCATCAGTGACAGTTCAAGTTAAAAACAGACTAACGACGAGGTGGCGATCAACATAGTACTCACAGTGGGTGTATCTGTCGATACAGAAGGCCTATTATGACACTGACAGATGGAAGCTCTAATGTAGCCAACAAAACACTGAAGGTGAAGATAACTATAGCAGCTGGCAACATAAAATTATTGTATGATAGAAAGTGAAGATAACTATAGCAGCTTGCAACATAAAATTATTGTATGATAGAAAGTGAAGATAACTATAGCAGCTTGCAACATAAAATTATTGTATGATAGAAAGTGAAGATAACTATAGCAGCTTACAACATACAATTATTGTATAACTTCACATTAACCGCTTGCGTGTATCACATAGCACCACCAACACAATATAGATACACATACCGTTCATTCATCTCTCTCTCCCCCTCTCTCTCTCTCTCTTTCTCTCTCCCTCTCTCTCTCTCTCTCTCTCTCTCTCTCTCAATTTTATCTATCTATTTCTTCCAGCGGCGGACTGTGAGGTCGCAACTTGAGGAGGCCAATGATGAGTGGTCGCATTACATATATTTTTTTTAAATACATAGATTACTCGCATACTTAGATTAAGACATACTGAACTGATAATTGTACAGCAAATTCACTCGTCAATCTTTTTCTTTGTAAATAGTCTCTACTTGAAGCACACCCAACTACACTTCTAGATAAGCTGTTAATGTTACGATAGCCTTCAGATGACCAACCACCTTTGTTTTTGCTTTAAAGCAAACACGGCAATCAAATAGGTGTCCAAAAATGTTACTGTCAATTACTTCGTTGTACTGATAGATAGCCAATTGATTTGAATTTGTGTTGATTGACCATGTAAATTTAATTATAAATATTCTGCTCCTACCTTTTTCCTTTTCAAGTAGTGAACATTTTGAAGTAGGTCTATCTTACTGGAAGATAATTCTCTCACCGTCATCTCGTTATGAAAAGGAAATATCCAATAAATGAAACGGTAATTGTATCACATGGATTAACCTCACTGTTTGCATTAAAACCTTTAGGTTGACATTTAACCTGATAATTTGCATATAAAGCATACGGTAATTTACATTATGTAAAATTACTGCTTTAAATTGTCATAATTATAATTATATCTTAATATCTTAAATATTTCCAAGTTAGAATAAGAGCATAGTCTTGCTGTTAATTAGCATCTCTTATAATTTGCTGTTAATTAGCATCTCTTATAATTTGCTGTTAATTAGCATCTCTTATAATTTGCTGTTAATTAGCATCTCTTATAATTTGCTGTTAATTAGCATCTCTTATAATTTGCTGTTAATTAGCATCTCTTATAATTTGCTGTTAATTAGCATCTCTTATAATTTGCTGTTAATTAGCATCTCTTATAATTTGCTGTTAATTAGCATCTATTATAATTTGCTGTTAATTAGCATCTCTTATAATTTTGTTCAAGTTTTTTTAAAAATAAAGAAGCAGCACAGCGACATAAACGAGAGCTACTTTTTCTGCCTCTGTTCCGCTTTACGTTGCAACAGAGAGAGAGAAAGTCATCTGATGCAATATCGATAGATTTCGTTGTATGGTTGCAGTAGGTTTGATTTTGATAGATACTGCAACCTATCTATTAGTAACGAGAGGAATTACTTGACAGCGATATCACGGCACACTGGATACAGTCGCTAGTTGTACACTGACATTGAACTCATGCGCTGCAGTGTAATTATCGTATGTATTTTGATAAAATATTAGTGGAGTCGTGGCCTACCTCACTTTCTCTGAATATTCGTCACTGCCCTTTCTCTTCTTTTGTCCACTTCATATTTCTTCTCTCTCTCTCTCTCTCTCTGGCTCCATCTCTCTCTCTCTCTGGCTCCATCTCTCTCTCTCTCTCCATCTCTCTCTCTATCCATCTCTCTCTCTCTCTCTCTGGCTCCATCTCTCTCTCTCTCCATCTCTCTCTCTCTATCCATCTCTCTCTCTCTCTCTCTCTGGCTCCATCTCTCTCGACTCAACCTCCCGATTCCCCAACTTCCGCCCCCCCACTCTCGCTCAAAGTTATGTCTTCCCATCAGGGCATTCGACCTAGTTGTAACTCCCTCAGAAATTAATGACCTATATATCCGTACCTGGATTCACTCGTCACTCAAGGAGAGATAACACTCACACAGAAAATTAGTCCTGCCAAACAACATAGTGTCTACTTCTATATGTCGTTATGATCACTAAAGTAATAGAGTGTGTGTGTGTATGTATACATATAAAGTGCTCCCGTCACGCCACGTGGCGTATAGGGAATATGGTGTTAGTGACCATACATTTTACAGACCTTCGGCACATGATTTTTTTGAGTAATGTGATCGGTATTACGCCCGTGCCGCTTTACTTTCCCAGACAAAAATCCGTTACCCATTAAAGGCTGGGTGTGCCGGAAGCCGTCGGTTGGGATCGAACACTACCTCTTGTCCTTTGTAGTCCAGTTCACTAACCACTGAGCTATCGCGGTTAGAGTGTGTGTATATATATATATATATATATAGCGCCTTTGGCTTCTTGACAGACTGTTGGTAGCAAGCATTCATGATAAGTCAGTAGTTTGGCAAACATTCTAGTTTCTTATGCTGTTTTACTGAACAGCTGTTCTCGTGGCTAAATCTGCCAATATTGGATAGAAAGATCTAGCCACAAAACGAACAAGATATATTCCAGGTGCCTGGCCTCGTCTCCTTTCTTCTGCGCCTTTTGTCTTCTGAATTTGTTATCAGCACAGCCTCGAAAGTTGATGTGCCATTTTTTATTTTTCTTCTCCATGTGCTACGATCTGCAGCCAGATTTTCCTACTTTCTTTCGCTGAAAGGTAATTCACTCAATGAAGCCCTGCAGACATCCTTATGTCTTATATCTCAGCCCTGGTCCACCCTTATGTCTCTTTCTGTCCTTAAATTCACCAAGCAATATTTGTTTGGCCGATCGCCAGAGTTGGCGGCCGATAACGAGGGAAGATCGCAGATAACTTGGTGTCATGTAACGGGAAACAGTCAACAACAGAATTGATATGATGCACTGCGGGAAGGGAATTGTGGGAGGACATTTTCGTCAATCTAACTGATACGGCACATGATGATAACGATATATGTCACGGCAGACTCTTGTATGTCTGGGATCATTATAAACCAAAAGAGAATTTTATCAACACAGAAATATTAACAATTATTAATTTTGAGTCAGCTAGAAAGGTATTAGAGTCTACTGTTAAAATATACATCTAAAGATTTAGCTATTAGCAAGAAAAACTGTTGAACAAAGTAGCAAATGATATACTAACGCTGTTGAGTTGTAAAAATGTGTATCTCTCACACAGTTATAATTAAAAGTAACTAAACATACATATAAGTGCACACACATTAGGGGATACTGTAACATTAATGGAAGAGATATGGGGAATTGCGGTGAAGTGAAGTTTATTTCTCATGAACAGAATAGAAAAAAAATTGTACACACACACCTATATATATATATATATAGTGGTGCCAACAATTGTTCTCACACCCATATATATATATATATATATATATATATATAGTGGTGCCAACAATTGTTCTCACACCCAAATATACATATAGTGGTGCCAACAATTGTTCTCACACCCAAATATACATATAGTGGTGCCAACAATTGTTCTCACACCCAAATATATATACATATAGTGGTGCCAACAATTGTTCTCACACCCATATATACATATAGTGGTGCCAACAATTGTTCTCACACCCAAATATATATATATATAGTGGTGCCAACAATTGTTCTCACACCCAAATATATATATATATAGTGGTGCCAACAATTGTTCTCACACCCAAATATATATATATATAGTGGTGCCAACAATTGTTCTCACACCCAAATATATATATATATAGTGGTGCCAACAATTGTTCTCCCACCCATATATATATATATATATATATATATATATATATATATATATATATATATATAGTGGTGCCAACAATTGTTCTCACACCCACATATATATATATATATATATATATCTGAGAGGGAGCCGCGATAGCTCAGTGGTTAGTGAATTGGACTGCAAAGGACAAGAGGTAGGGTTTGATCCCAACCGACGGTTTCCGGGTTCACCCAGTCTTAAATGGGTACCTGATTTTTTGTGGGAAAGTAAAGCGGCACAGGCGTCGACCACATTATCCCAAAAATCAGGTGCCGAATGTCTGTAAATTTATGGTTACTAACACCATATTCCCTATACGCCACTTGGCGTTACGGGGGTACTTTACTTTTTTTTAAATACATGTTTATCTGCGAGTATAGTGGCTGTGAAACATGGAGAACAACAACATTGACAATCACGAAGATACAGACTTTCATTAATGGATGCTTACACAGAATAAAAGGATGGCAATGGAAGGACAAAATCACTTGCATAGAATTATGGAAATATACCAGTCAAACACCAGTGGATAAAGAGATACAGCGAAGACGATGACGCTGGATAGGACACACACTACGGAAGCCAACTGGGAGTATTACACAACAGGCCCTTTTTGGAATCCCCAGGGGGAAAAGACAAAGAGGAAGACCAAGGAATTCTTAGAGAAGACAGATAGAGGCAGAGATGAAGATTTTGAGGAAGACATGGAATGATCTTAAAAGAATGGCAAAAAACAGAAAGACTTGGAAAGTGTTTGTTGAAGACCTATGCTCCATTGAGAGCTAAAAAGGTAGAAGATAGTGACTATTATGCCTCATTATCCGAAAAGAGTTCTTAAATCTTATGTAGGGCCAGTCTTAACATATGGATGTGAATCATGGACAATAGGACAACAGACAAGAAAATCCCTGGAGGCTGTAGAAATGTGGTTTTACAGAAGAATATTGAGAATACCTTGGACGGCTAAGAAGAGTAATGAAAACGTTCTGAAAGAGGCCAAAGCAAAAAGAGAGCTAATTTCCAATATTAGGAAGAAACAATCATCTTTTTTTGGCCATGTAATGAGAAGAAAACAAATGGAATATATTATAACAACTGGAAAAATCGAGGGACGAAGAGATAGAGAAAGGAAGCAAAGAGAAAAGGTACTAGACAGCTTAAGAGAATGACTTGGCAAAGGGTCAACAACAGAGATGATAAATAACTGTCGAGATCGAAAGTTGTGGAGAGACATGATCACCTACGCCAACAGGCCCGGTACATGATGGTGTGTATCCGAAGCTTATGGTTCTCATATGGTTTTACCTCAACACAACAGAATATGTTGTTCATTGTGCACTTGTTCTATTAAAATGCACAAATATTCTCCACAAATTTCTGAAAGTTTCACCCCCCCCTCCCCTCCCACAATGCAAGAGGTTTGCGTGTCATCGGAATAGATTTCCCGGTGGTCGGGTTCGTTGATAATCTGATGAATCTAGAATGTTCGCAATTGCTATCGGCTGGAGATAATGTAAACTAACTCTCTGCCAGTGCTTTGTTTTTTCGGAGCAGAAATGCACTTAAATTTCTTCAGTCGAGATCTTGGTCATCTGTCTTTGCCACCGACCCTGCTATTGCACGCAGGAGCTCCCAAAGAAGCAGAGAGTAATACGATTCTTGTTCCCGTTGTTGAATATAAGATCATTATAGGATTAATCGAACATTAGCATTTAGCCTTTAGTATTCTTTTTCTAATGTCTGAAAAGTGTTCCTTCTTGCAGTTTCCTCATATTCCAAGTCCGGCTTGTTGCAGGAGCTACTGAGTTAAGTGCGCTGTGCACATCGTGAGCTGTGTGTCTCATCCGTTTTGATCCTGCTTCGATATCCCGCTTGTTTACGATGAATGATGATATCGTATGACAGGGAACAGTTGGCTGTTCACTTTCTGCGCGGTTTCGCCTTATGTCTTTTGACGTGTGCTGAGACTGCTACGATGGGGACTACAGTTACCTTTCTTTGTTTGGGAGATGAGTTAGTAATTCGGATGATTCCACTGGCACGGTTGGTTGAGCAATTATGGATTTTAATTCGTTTGCTGTGATACCGAGGCCTTCCATAACCAATAACCATTAAATTCTTTTTCTAACATATTTTTTATTGCATAAAAGTGAGCGACATCAAATTTCCTCATTATCAGATAGCGGTCTTTGCTAGAACTATCATGCACATCACATCTTTTGAACATCTACCATCTCAGGTTAACATCTTTCCTTGGTATTTACATTCATTGGCCTGTTTTATTATTGTTCCATTAACTTTAATTGTGCATTTTGAAGATGTGTATCTGAAAAATAGAAATGGCTGAAGACGTAATTAATAAGATAAGACTAGAGCCTCTCTTTGAACTGACACTCTAAGGTACTCTGTAGATGAGAATTCACATTCCTACGGCAGAAAATGGCATGCGTTTATCTTTATCTCTAAGGTCGACAGAGCAGAGATAATGATAGCTTGAGATTTAAAAACAGCGGCAGTAATAATGGCCTTAACTTGGGTCTAGCCAGTGAAATTCTGGAAAACGTGGGAGTTGTTGGTTACCGCACAACATTATCTCCCATGATTCAGCGCTGCAAATGTCACCAGCGCGCATGGTATCCAGGTCGAAAGTGAACTGTGTACATTGTAAGCACGTGCTTTCATGAAATTTTGGTCTAGAATAAAGTGCAAGTACCTAATTACTCAAACCAACCAACCACATTGATCCAAGTTTCATTGAGTGTAGTTTTGATTGCGTGAGTTCTGAATGAAACAGGGAATGAACTACAAGAAATGATAGACACAACAGTAAAAGAACGCAACAATAAAGGTCTTTGTCTGAATAGCAAGAACACAAAAGTAATGGTCATAACAAAGAAACAATCATCACCATCTTGCAACGTAAAAATAAACAGGACAAATCTGAAACAAGTGCAACGTGTCAAATACTTGGGCATAATAATAACATCAGATGGAAGATGCACCACAGAAATAAAAAGCAGAATAACTCATGCCAAAATAGCATTTCAGAAAAGGAAGAAAAAAAACATCTTAGGCAACAAATCGTTGTCAATAGAAGTGAGAAAGCATCGATGCTATATAGAGCCAATTCTGACCTATAGAAGCGAATCATGGATCGTAAACAAACAAATGAAAGGACGATTAGAGGCCACAGAGATGGGATTTCTCAGAAGAATATTGAAAGTTCCCTGTACAGTTAAAAAGACCAATAATTAAGTTCTCAAAGAGGCCAACACAAAAAAGTAGTTCATAAGAAACATCAGAAAGAAACAATCAACATTTTTCGAGCACATCACGAGAAGAGGAAAGTTTGCATACTTGGTTCTTCCTCTTCTTCTTCTTCTACTTCTATCCTTCCTCTGCTGCCGTTGGCGTCGAGGGGAGATACAATCTGCGATTCTTTGCTCCTCTGTTGGCCTCTTCTAGTGTTATCCCTCCTAGTGACTCTAGTATTCCCTTTATCCATCTCTTTCTCGGTCTTCCTCTTAATCTGAGGTTTTCGTAGCGTTTGTTTATGGCTCTTTGAGCCATTGTTAGTTCTTTTTGTCTTGTTATGTGGCCGAACCAATTTATCTGTTGTTTCTTTATGTATTCGATGGCTGGTTCAATTTCGAGTTTCTTCCTCAGCTCGGTTTTTCTTACTCTATCCCTTAAACTATTTCCTGTCATTCTTCTGACACATTTCATTTCGGTGGTCGTTATCTTTATTATTGTTCTAGAGTCCAGCGTTCAATTCTGGCCAGCACTGATAGCACAGAGTTAGTAGAAAAATTAATTGTATATTGCCCTTTTGCTTCCGTAGTTATTGCTTTGTTTTTCAATAGTGTTGATACTTGGCCTATAGCTTGGCATGCTTTGTTACACCTTATATCTATCTCTGTCTCTTGTTATTGTCTTGTGTTAACGGGCTACCCAGATATTTTAAATTGTCCACTTGCTTCAGAGTTGTATTATCTATAATGATGTTTAGTTTTTCTTTCTTTCTCGCTATTGCTATTACTTCGGTTTTGTTTATGTTGATCTTCTTGTTGTATTGTTTACAAGTGTTGTTTAGCCTGTTGATATGTTCTTGTTGGTCCTCAGTTGTTTCATGTATCAGAACTTGGTCGTCTGCAAATAGTATTTCATTTATTTCGTCCTCTCTTCTGCTGTTTTCTGGTACGTATATTTCGTTCTCTTTTGTGTTATCGCTTGTTATCATCCTTGTTGGTATACTTCCTTTGATTGGGCATGCTAATTTGCATATATTGTCCATATATGTGATGAAAAGTAAAGGGGAAAGCACGCAGCCTTGTCTTACTCCGGAGTGAATGATAAAATGTTTAGAGTAGCCTGCTGAAGATCTTACTGTAGTGCGACTACTTTCATAGAGGCTCTTACATATCTCTACTAGGTGGTGACTCACTCCGTACAAGGGCAATACGGACCACAGTTGTTCCCTGTCCACCCTATCGAACGCCTTTTCTTGGTCAATAAAAGCTGTATATAGTGTTTTATTATGCTCTCTTGTTTTCTCCGCTAGTTGTTTTATGATAAATAGGGCATCTGTGCAACCTCTGTTCCTCCTGAAGCCCATCTGAGCATTGCTTAGTTGTGGGTCTATAATTGGTCTCAATCTTTTTTCAACTATCTTGGCATATAACTTCCCTGTGTGGCTTAATAGCAATATTCCTCTATATTTGTTGCAGTCTCTTCTGCTGCCCTTCTTTTTCCATATTGGTAATATAATGGACTGTTTCCAGTCGTCTGGGACTTGCTGTTGTATCCATGCAGCGTTGAATATTCTGTGTAGCCATTTACATCCTGCCTCTCCCGCTGCAGTTATCATTTCTACTGGGATGTTATCGATTCCGGGGGCTTTGTTTCTTGGTGCTAGTCGTAATGTTTCTTCTATTTCTTCCATTAGTATATTTGGTTCTTTATTGCCAACTATTAGTTGCTTTTTGTGTGTTTTTGGACTCGTTGTTTCTACATTCAAAAGCTCTTCGAAATATTCTTTCCCTCTGGTTAAGATTTGCGCTTTGTTTGTTATTGCTTGGCCTCGTTTATCATGATGATTTCAGTTGGGTCATAATTGTCTTTGTTTTGTCTTATGGATTTAATTGTTCTATAGAAGTCTCTTGATGCTGATTTGTGATTGTTACTAATCATTTCGCCAAATTTTACCCATGCTTTATGTTTTTCTTCTTTGATTCATTTCTTCACTTCTCTTCTTTCTATTGTGTATATATTATAATCGCTTGGCTTTTTTTTTTTAGCCAGATTTTGTATATTTTTTTCATTCTTTTTATGGCGTTCTTGACTATGTCATTCCACCATGGAATGCTCATCTTTCCCTCCTTCTTCCTTTGCTTCGTTCCGCATATTGTGGTTGCTATTTCCGTCAATGATTTTTTGAATACGAGCCACTCGTTATCTACTGTAGTTATTTGTTGTGGTAGTTGTTTAAATTGGCTTTCTAGTTGTTTTTCTATTTCTTTCTTTTTGTTTTCTGTTTTAAGTTGGTTTAATTTATTGTCCTTTCGGATTGTTTTCTTGTTTTCAATTGGTTCTTGTTGTCTTGTTTTGCTTTCTGGATGGTTATTAGCACCATCCTGCTCTTCAACGAGCCTGAATTGTGCGTAAGGAGCTATGCACGTTTTTGTTTCTTAGGTAAGGTAAAGGTCAAGTACGAGACTTATGTGCTCGGCCGCCTATCCAGAAATGTTCGGAGATATCTGGATAGTGTCGCTTCAAGCATCGAAACTCACGATGCGAGGCGACATTCCTCACCTTCCCAGGGTAATACCCTTGTACCCATTTCTGCCAACGGCTGGGTCGACCGTGGGGGTATTTTTTTTTCCAACCAAGAGTACAACTCACACTGCTCCCAGCGGGAATCGAACACGGGTTGTCCGAACGTCGGTAGTCCAGTCGGGTGGTTTTCCCAACTAGGCTACCAAGGTCCCCTTTTTCTTTTCAAAACGCAAAATTTCAATAGAGCAGTATGCAGGATCAGATTTAGAACCTTGTTGGTTGTTGGAAGGGGGGTGTAGCAGACATTGGCCTGCAGTGACGTCAATCCGGTGTAAAGTCAAACCAATGTTATAAGAGCCTACAAACTCGTACAGTTATGACGTGAATCAAGCCTTCCGGCATATGAATTTTTGGGAGCCGCGATAGCTCAGTGGTTAGTGAACTGAACTACAAAGGACAAGATGTCGAGTTCGATCCTGATCGACGGCTTTTGGAATCACCCAGCCTTAAACTGGATTTTTTTCTGGGAAAGTAAAGCGGCACGGGCGTAATACCGACCACATTACCCCAAAAATCATTTGCCGAAGATCTGTAAAAATGATGGTCACAAACACTATATTCCCCTATACGCCACTTGTCGGGACGGGGCTCTTTACTTTTTTTAAACAACCCTTCGGGGACTCACCTTTTGCACTAAGTAAATGTTTTGAGTTGTTGTTTTAACTGTAACTATATCCACGAGTCAGGTAAACAGCTGTTCAGCGAAGCTTGTGGTCGAGCGACTTAAAGGTTAAGGTCACTATTCAGGTGAATGATGGGTCGATGCTCATGAAAATGTCAAATGATTTTTTTAATATTTGGGGGAGGGGTGAGAGAACAGACCTGTACCAGCGAGCGGTAGCTCCACTTACTTAGTTCGGAGTCCTTCTTCCCTGTCCTTTATTACCCCTTCCTTCTCTCGCTTGATAGTTCATTCAAATGTGATAGCACCGTCATGGTTAGTGCAGTTTTTATCGTCAGAGTGGAAAGTTTCTGGCGGAGAAATAAGCGCAGATTTGCAGGCCGTGACATCAGAGAACGCGTGCACGGTGCTCAGTACATACTTAGTCCGTGAGTATAGACATTGATTTGTGGATCGTTAGTGTGGACGCTTAGTTGGGGTGGGAACTGGGCAGTCTAGGTGTATGATGTCGACCTCAGACAGGAAGGGCGCTGGTTCAAAGCCCACAAGAAGCGATGGTAATTTTTCAGAAGTGGGAATCCGTGGTTTCTGTATGACGTTACCGTCCACTAATCTTTTGGGTAGGGAGATCCGATGTCTGATCCTCCAGAATAACGGCAAAAAAAAAAAAAAAAAAAAAAAAAAAATAGGATGTCCCGTGTGCATTCGCGCTCATTAAAGAACTAATTGACAATTAAACTCGAAAGGAGTTGGCCACGCAGCCGCTGGCAGAGCAAGATTGTTAGAGTTACCCTACCCACTCCGTAGATCCCAGATCGTGATACGGAGTTCGTGCACATGGGCCAGGAATCCCCTCGGATTTATCTCGAGGATTTCAGATCACCTATGGATTCGTCAGGTGTGCAGTGATGATGATCCTGACAGTAAACAAACTGAGTGTGGACTTTGAGATGGTGGGCGTTGTTTTGTAGAAGTTTAATTTGGACATTGATTTGTGAACAGTCAAAGTGCCGTCAGAACATCGGAAGGTCTGTCAGAATGGTTTCAGGTTACAACAGGAGTAAGACAAGGATGTGTCCTCTCACCACTCCTCTTCATCATATATATGGACAAAATAAATCAGGAAACAACCAACAATAAGGAAAAATCAAATAATAACATAGAGGTAGAAAACTCCAACATCAATGAGCTACTCTTCGTAGATAACCAATGCCTAATATATGAGGATGAAAACCTGCTACAACAGCATTTAACATCTCTAGATAAAAGCTGCACAAACTACAGTATGAAAATTAACACAGCAAAAACAGAGGCTATAAGAATAAGCAAATTAAGACACCCATTAAACATCAAGATCAAAGATAAAGAAATAAAACAAGTAGAGGAATTCAAGTATTTAGGCACAATGTTCACAGAAGATGGAAAACTAGACAGAGAAATTGACATGAGAATACAAAAAGCAAATGCTGTCACATACCAGCTTTCACCATTGCTAAGACATCCAAACATTTCTATGCCAGCTAAACAACAAATCATAAATAGCATCTTCATACCAACTTTGTGCTATGAAAGTCAAACATGGACCCTTTCTAAATCACATTTAAGAAAGATCAATACATGTGAGATGCGTTGCTTGAGAAAAGTAACAAACAACACAAAAAGAGATAGCAACAACAATTTAAATGGTTTGGCCACCTGGTCAGAATGAATCCTTACCAATCACCATCAAGGGTGTTCTTCTCGAGAATGCATGGAAAAAGACCAAGAGGAAGACCCAGAAGAAGATGGATAGATGCAGTGATAGAGACATGTAACAACAAAGGAAAATCACTAATTCAGACAATTCGAACAGCACAAGAACGACAAATGATATAAACCACGACACCTTTTAGGTATCAGTGAAAGAGAAAAGAAAGAAGATTTGAACTGTGGACATTTATTTATTGACTTTGAGTGTGGGTTTTGATTATGTGACTTTTAGGGTGGGTTTTGATTATGTGACTTTGAATGTGAATTTTTATTATGTGACTTTTAGGGTGGGTTTTGATTATGTGACTTTGAGTGTGAGTTTTCATTATGTGACTTTGAATGTGAATTTTTATTATGTGACTTTTAGGGTGGGTTTTGATTATGTGACTTTGAGTGTGAGTTTTCATTATGTGACTTTGAATGTGAATTTTTATTATGTGACTTTTAGGGTGGGTTTTGATTATGTGACTTTGAGTGTGGGTTTTGATTATGTGACTTTCAGTGTGGGTTTTGATTATGTGACTTTGAGTGTGAATTTTCATTATGTGACTTTGAGTATGAATTTTGATTATGTGACTTTGAGTATGGGTTTTGATTATGTGACTTTGTATGTGAATTTTTATTATGTGACTTTGAGGGTGGGTTTTGATTATGTGACTTTGAGTGTGGGTTTTGATTATGTGACTTTGAGTGTGGGTTTTGATTATGTGACTTTGAGTGTGGGTTTTCATTATGTGACTTTGAGTATGGGTTTTGATTATGTGACTTTGAGTGTGGGTTTTAATTATGTAACTTTGAATGTGGGTTTTCATTATGTGACTTTGTGTGTGGGTATTCACTATGTGATTTTGAGTGTGGGTTTTCATTATTTGATTTTGAATGTGAATTTTGATTATGTGGCTTTGGGTGTGGGTTTTCATTTTGTGACTTTTAGTGTGGGTTTTCATTTTGTGACTTTTAGTGTGGGTTTTGATTATATGACTTTGAGTGTGGGTTTTCATTATGTGTCTTTGAGTGTTAATTTTGATTATGTGACTCTGAGTGTGGGTTTTATTACGTGACTTTGAGTGTGGGTTTTGATTATGTGACTTTGGGTGTGGGTTTTGATTATATGACTTTGAGTGTTGGTTTTGATTATGTGACTTTGAGTGTGAGTTTTTATTTTGTGACTTTGAATGTGAATTTTATTATGTGACTTTGAGTGTGTTTTGATTATGTGACTTTGAGTGTGAGTTTTTATTATGTGACTTTGAATGTGAATTTGTATTATGTGACTTTGAGTGACAACAGAGTGTGACATTAATCTGTGGACATTTATCTGTGGATATTTATCTGTGGACATTTATCTGTGGACATTTATCTGTGGACATTTATCTGTGGATATTTATCTGTGGACATGTATCTGTGGACATGTATCTGTGGACATGTATCTGTGGACATGTATCTGTATCTGTGGATATTTATTTGTGGATATTTATCTGTGGACTTTTATCTGTGGACATTTATCTGTGGACATTTATCTATGGACGTTAGTTGACGGCAGCAGTCGTCAAAAAATTTTTCAATTTACGGAGCCCAAATCATAACCAGAAAACACCGCGGCAGCGACTTATATCAACAATGTAAAGCAAAAACCTACCATATTTTAATAACATTTTAACGACATATTTAATATGTTATTTTGATTGCGGAAGTAAATAAACTAAAATTTTGGGTATACTTGAAATAGATCATTGACATTTTTGTAATTGATATTTAATAAAAAGAAATAACTGAATCATCTTTCATTGTGATATGTGTATCGTGCAACAAAGTCATTGGGAAGAATGAGCTTGTTTCATCCTCATGAAGTATTCAAGTCTAGGCGCAAGTTTGGAAGGTGCTATTTTAATCTCTTTCTTAGAGCCCATACCCCCTGCAGAAAAGACAATCTGCTGCCTTACAGGAAGATTGGGGACAATCAAAGGCTAAGGAAAGCAAACCTGAATAAAATGCTGGCTGAAATCGGATGCACTGGGCCACTGGCGCAGAACACAGTGCAACGTTTTAACGGGTGTTCAATCAGAGTGGATCTGGCAGACTCTAATTGTGATGTTCTGTCTGTGGGGGCGATCAACACACTTAGCCTGACAGCTGACTTCATGTGGGAGTCTGGAATCCTACTCTGTGTCCTGATCGCAGAGAGAGAGAGAGAGAAAGCCCATATATGATCTGGATTTAGTGTTGATGGCTGCCAATGCTGAAAACCCGGTCCCACATAAATAGGTAGTCACAAAAGGAATTAAAACTCATAGGGCCTTCCTGTCTACTTCTGTGTACTCTTGTTTTACAAAGCTACATTGTAAAGAAGGATATAGTTATCTCGGGCGACATAGATAACTATTAGACAGCTCAACATTGTGGTACAACAGCGGCGAATTTGATGAGTTGCTCTGTGGAAGTTTATGGCGAAACATCACCGACTCTGGGCATGACACTTTATGATGATGATAATAATGTCTGCGGGCTCCGTGTGCACAATTTACGACCACTAGTTTATGGGCTCCGTGTGCACAATTTACGACCACTAGTTTATGGGCTCCGTGTGCACAATTTACGACCACTAGTTTATGGGCTCCGTGTGCACAATTTACAACCACTAGTTTATGGGCTCCGTGTGCACAATTTACGACCACTAGTTTATGGGCTCCGTGTGCACAATTTACGACCACTAGTTTATGGGCTCCGTGTGCACAATTTACGACCACTAGTTTATGGGCTCCGTGTGCACAATTTACGACCACTAGTTTATGGGCTCCGTGTGCACAATTTACGACCACTAGTTTATGGGCTCAGTGTGGACGTTGGGCAAGCGCGTGGAGTGTCGATATTAATTGTAAACACAGGAGACATGATGAAGTCAATGAGCGATCATCATTTTAACTCAAACTTTAGAACCAATGAAACTACAAAAATACAGAGATCGAAATATCGTTCCATATTTGGAAGAGGCAACTAAAGGACTGATCAAATGTTTGTATTACTAGAGAGTTAACTAAAACCATAAACATACACATTATTCGTCATCAGTTCAAATTGAATTTTGGACATTTTTGCTAGTCTTATTAACTAAACTACACAAATGAGCTAACTACCAATCGACGGTCGACCTCGCCAACAAATGATCAACTAATAAATCAACCAGAAAACGAAGTAAGTAATAAAAGAATCAACTAAACATTAATTAGTTCTGCCAGGGCAGAGATCATTACTCTATACGCCTGACAATTCACTGAGGGAGCCGCGATAGCTCAGTGGTTAGTGAACTGGACTACAAAGAACAAGAGTTAGGGTTCGATCCCAACCTATGGCTTCTGGGTTCACCCAGCCTTTAATGGGTACCGGATTTTTTTTCTGGGAAAGTAAAGCGGCACGGGCGTAATACCGACCACATTACCCCAAAAATCATGTGCCGAAAGTCTGTAAAATTTAAGGTCACTAACACCATATTCTCTATACGCCACTTGGTGTGACGGGGTACTTTACTTTTTTACTGACAATTCACTGCTAGAGATCTAGTTTGTCTTGTTTAATCTTAAGCACAAAGTTAAGTTCCACTCTGTCAAATTATCGTGTATAGCTTAAACTAAATATACCCAATATTGCCATCCAAATGCGCGCGCTCACATACACATACACAGACATATGCACTCACAGTTACAAATCTAAATAACCACACTTTACTTCTAAACACATACTCATTCACATTCACCGTTACCGCTATCATAACACATGTTTGTGCCAGCCCAAGAAACTCGCTTTATCCTCGCTCTTTTTTTTCTAATCCGAACCACTCGTCTACGTTGTCGTCACGGCCGTTAAATTCAGTCTGAAAGTCGTATGTTGGTTCTAGTCTTAGAAATGTGTAAGCGGTTGCATTTGAAGTTATCCAGAATCAGGCACATGATTTCTCATTCTTTACAACTGAAAGTCTTCATGAGCGGCTTTAATTTTCCGCATAGAAGAACATTTTAATGCTCTAGTTACGTTTATGTCTCTGTCGTTTTATTTGGTTAATGCTTTAGAAAGTAAAAAGAAAAATTCGAAACCGTTATATGACGGTGAGTTTGCTCTTTTAAGAACACAGACTCTGAAAATGGGATGGTATATCGTATTTCTTACATAAATCATAAACGGCAATGTGGAAGTGCACAATAATGCAACCACCGCAACTACCAGCAGGACCCACACTCAACAGTCGAAGAAACATTAATATGGTTCTGATATACCACGAGAGTTGCAGGCCTTGTTAAGATCATTATACAGTGCTCTACAGAAGATGACAAGGCAAACAGTTGAGAAGGTGGGTGGATAATGTCAGAGAACAGACACACCTCAAGGTGGGAGGATAATGTCATAGAACAGACACATCTCAAGGTGAGAGGATAATGTCAGAGAATTTACACACCTCAAAGTGAGAGGATAATTTAAGAGAATTTACACATCTCAAGGTGTAAGATAATAGAAAATTGACACATCTCAAGATGGGAGGATAATATCAGAGAACAAACATATCTCAAAGTGGGAAGATAATGTCAGATAATTGACTCATCTCAGAAAACAGGCCTTAATTGTGAAAGTTTAATGCAAATTGTGAAGATGTCGTTTCGAGACTAAAAATAATGACCATGAATTATGCAGGTATAGGCGGAAGTCGTAGTTCTCAACAACTGACGATTTTCTGCAAGTTTTTGTATGTCTTGGTTGTTTCTTTGTCCCACGATTGAGCCTTCCCTTGTAATTGTTCTGCGTAGCGATTCTCTTGGTCTGCTTTGTTTTCCTTTACCAGATGGTTTCCACACGAATGCCTGTGGGGAAATCTGTCTTTATTCACTCTCAGCACACCACCGATGTATTTCCAATGCTTCATTAGAAATCTCGACATGTATCCTTGTTCTGATTCATCACTTATCTGTTGATTTTAAATGTATTCTTTCCAGCTTATGTTTGAGATCCTACGAAGATATTTGTTTTCATTAAATTTTCTATCTAAAGTCTTGGTGGATATACCACTAAAGAAATTGAAAAAAATATTAAGCATTAAATTATTGTAATTGAAAGAAACATAAAATAATCTTCAAATAGTTGCCCCCCCCCCCAACTTTCCGAATGAATAACTGAAACTAAAACATCTGTGAATAACTGCGCAGTAAGAACTTTCAGTGATATTTTCATGGATTAACGCAAGAATGAAACAAAAAAATAATAAATAAATAAAACCAAAACGAGGCGTGGAAAACAAATGCCATTTCGTAACAAGCTTTAGCCACCGTAAAGCCACCCTTTAACAAATAGCATGAACACAAAAAACAGATGGTAGTCTGTGCAAAGGGAAGCTACGCACCTGCTTTTGTGGGTCTTTTAAACTTTCGAATTGTGTTAATGTTAGAAAAAATGCTTGCTTTCGATGTTCATTCTATATGTGTCGTTAAATACAGTTTGGTGGTGTGGTTTTAACCAAATAGAGCTTTGATTACCATGATTTCTTTGTGCCTCATTCTATGCACAGATTACACAAGCACAGCTGTTGTTTTCACCTCAAAGTGGTATTATAGTTATAATCTTGGAAGGTGTTGCAGCTGTTATGGTTGAGGTTATCGTGAGCCTAGAACATCCCTCTCATTCTAGACATTGATATTACGTAGGGAGGTCAAAAAGTAATGCACACCAATTTTTTTCTCGGAAACTATTCGGGCAAAATGTGTGAAATTTTCACAGATTGTAGCTGAACATCCCCTTTACACTACCTATTTTTCAACATAATCTCCGTCCAAGCGTATTGCCTTACGCCAAATGAAACTAGGTCATGAATGCCTCGTTTGTACCAAGTTTTGTCCTGCTCGCGAAGCTATTTTTTAACTGCACGGATAACACCCTCATCATTGTCAAAGTGTGTCCCACGCAGGAATTTTTTGAGTGGTCCAAACAGATGGAAATCTGAGGGAGCCAGATCAGGGCTGTAAGGAGGATGGGGCAGTACAGTCCAACCAAATTTGTTGATTGCTTCCCGTGTTACCAGACTTGTGTGAGGGCGTGCATTGTCATGTTGAAGCAACAAATCTGCAGATGGCTTATTAGGCCGAACTCTGTGGAACCGATTTTTGAGTTTTGTCAGTGTATTGATGTAAGCTGTCGAGTTGATTGTCTCACCTCTTGTCATTACATCAACAAGAATCACACCATCAATGTCCCAGAAGACAGTGATCATCACCTTTCCGGCTGATGGAGATGTTTTGATTTTTTTCTTTTTGGTGACTGCGGATGATGCCATTCCATTGACTGCATTTTTGTTTCAGGCTCATAATAATGTGCCCACGTTTCGTCACCGGTAACAATTTTTGACAAAAACATTTCTCCTTCAACACCGAAACGCTCCAACAATTCAGAACAGAATGTTTTCCTTTGAACTCTGTGATCATTTGTTAGGCACAGAGGAACCCATCGAGCGCAAATCTTTGAATATCCGAGAGTTTTAAAAATTGCGATTGCACTTCCCTTGCTGAATGTAAGCTGCAATGCCAATTGCTGACTAGTGATACGCCTATCCTTACGAATAATGGCATCAGCCCGGTTTAACATGTCTGTGCTGGTAGCCGAGGCAACACGTCCAGAACGCGGTAAATCATGCAGCTCCACTCGTACACTTTCTGCAGCTTTAATTCTCTGAACCCAGCGACTAACTGTCCTCCTATCGACTGCAGAACATTTGTACACTGCACACAGTCGTTTATGAATGTTTGCCACAGTTTCTTTTTCCGCAACCAGAAATTCTATGACAATTCGCTGTTTGTAACGGACATTGTTGACAAGCTCCATTTTAACGGTTCATAGATTGCGTAATATATATCAGAATGCTGTGCAATTTGGTACACATAATTGGAACATGTCATATTCCAAGTGTGCAAAATTTCATATTCCTATCTTTATTATTAGCCGAGAAAAAAATTGGTGTGCATTACTTTTTGACCTCCCGTATATATATATATATATATATATAAGCGGGTTCATTCCTCTCATTCTAGACATTGATATTTTATATAAGCGGGTTCTTCCCTCTCATTCTAGACATTGATATTTTATATAAGTGGGTTCATCCCTCTCATTCTAGACATTGATATTTTATATAAGCGAGTTCATTCTTCTCATTCTAAACATTGATATTTTATATAAGTGGGTTCATTCCTCTCATTCTAAACATTGATATTTTATATAAGTGGGTTCATTCCTCTCATTCTAAACATTGATATTTTATATAAGTGGGTTCATTCCCCTCATTCTAAACATTGATATTTTATAAAAGCGAGTTCATTCCTCTCATTCTAGACATTGATATTTTATATAAAGCGAGTTCATTCCTCTCATTCTAAACATTGATATTTTATATAAGTGGTTCATTCCTCTCATTCTAGACATTGATATTTTATATAAGTGGGTTCATTCCTCTCATTCTAAACATTTATATTTTATATAAGCGGGTTCATTCCTGTCATTCTAAACATTGATATTTTATATAAGCGGGTTCATTCCTCTCATTCTAGACATTGATATTTTATATAAGCGGGTTCATTCCTCTCATTTTAGACATTGATATTTTATATAAGCGGGTTCATTCCTCTCATTCTAAACATTGATGTTTTATATAAGCGGGTTCATTCCTCTCATTCTAAACATTGATATTTTATATGAGCGGGTTCATTCCTCTCATTCTAAACATTAATATTTTATATGAGCGGGTTCATTCCGCTCATTCTAAACATTAATATTTTATATAAGCGGGTTCATTCCTCTCATTCTAAACATTGATATTTTATATAAGCGGGTTCATTCCTCTCATTCTAAACATTGATATTTTATATGAGCGGGTTCATTCCTCTCATTCTAAACATTGATATTTTATATAAGCGGGTTCATTCCTCTCATTCTAAACATTAATATTTTATATGAGCGGGTTCATTCCTCTCATTCTAAACATTAATATTTTATATGAGCGAGTTCATTCCTCTCATTCTAAACATTAATATTTTATATGAGCGGGTTCATTTTCTTTTTCACGCACAAGTAAAGGCAAAATGTTTAACTAACATAAATAGTTATAGTTACGGTTATAATTATAGTTATAGTTATTCGAAGGCCCCGGTATCACTGCGAACGAATTAAAATCCATGATTGCTAAACCACACTTGCCATTGGAGTAATCCGAATTAACATCTCATCGAATATACAAACAAAGAAAGGCAGATGCAGTCCCCATAAAAGCAAACACAGCACACGTCAAAAGAGATACGTCATATGAGCACCGAAAGTGAACGCAGCTGAACTGTCCCTCATTATACGATATCATCATTCATCGTAAGCAATCTGAATATAGATACACCATACGGATGAAAAGCACAGCTCACGGTGTGCACAGAGCACAAAACTCAGTAGCTCTGGCAGCAAGCCGGACTTGGAATATGATGAAACTGGAACAAGGAACACTTTTCAGACAGTGCCTCAACGGTTTCCGTCGCCTATCCGCCATAATGACCGGAACATACAAATTTACGTCTAATAACAATCTTGAAAATTAATACTTGTAGCATAAAAATCACATGTTAGCAAATCAGAGTTTCGGGAGATGCAATTTTGAATTTTTAACCACACAAGTTAAAAACAGTTGTTAATGCAGCTTCTTCTAATCGCTTGGGATATAACAATAGAATATTTTTTGATCGAAAGGTGCAAATATCGTTTTTACTGAAAACAACGACAGGGCGCATTTGCGTCCAAACAAAACTACGTCTCAGAAGAAACACTAATGGAAAGAAGGAAATCGAAGCAAAAAGGGATCGAAGCGAAATAGCGACGAATATAGAAAATAGACAAAAACAGTTAAAACAGAGATCAGGAGAGACAAAAAGTTCGCTGTGTTGTTAGTTCATGTTGATACAGCAGGATACTGCACTGTTAGTTTATGTTGATACAGCAGGATACTGCACTGTTAGTTCATGTTGATATATGAGGTCGCTGCATTGTTAATTCATGTTGATACAGTAGAGCGTCTGCACTGTTAGTTCATGTTGATACAGTAGAGCGTCTGCACTGTTAGTTCATGTTGATACAGTAGAGCGTCTCCACTGTTAGTTCACGTTGGTACAGTACATCGTCTGCACTGTTAGTTCATGTTGATACAATAGGTCGCTGCACTGTTAGTTCCAACAGGCCCTTTTTTGGAATCCCCAGGGGAAAAGACAAAGAGGAAGACCAAGGAATTCTTGGAGAAGACAGATAGAAGCAGAGATGAAGATGATGGGGAAGACATGGAATGATCTTAAAAGAATGGCAAAAAACAGAACGACTTGGAAAGTGTTTGTTGAAGACCTATGCTCCACCAGGAGCTAAAAGGTAAAAGAAGAAGACTGTTAGTTCAGGTTGATACAGTAGATCGTCTGCACTGTTAGTTCATATTGATACAGTAGAGGGCCTGCACTATTAGTTCATGTTGATACAGTAGAGCGTCTGCACTGTTAGTTCATGTTGATACAGTAGAGCGTCTGCACTGTTAGTTCATGTTGATACAGTAGAGCGTCTGCACTGTTATTTCATATTGATAGAGTAGAGGGCCTGCACTGTTAGTTCAGGTTGATACAGTAGATCGTCTGCACTGTTAGTTCATGTTGATACAGTAGAGCGTCTGCACAGTTAGTTCATGTTGATACAGTAGATCGTCTGCACTGTTAGTTCAGGTTGATACAGCAGATCGCTTGCACTGTTAGTTCATGTTGATACAGTAGATCGTCTGCACTGTTAGTTCAGGTTGATACAGCAGATCGCTTGCACTGTTAGTTCATGTTGATACAGTAGATCGTCTGCACTGTTAGTTCAGGTTGATACAGCAGATCGCTTGCACTGTTAGTTCAGGTTGATACAGTAGATCGTCTGCACTGTTAGTTCAGGTTGATACAGTAGAGCGTCTGCACTGTTAGTTCATGTTGATACAGTAGATCGTTTGTACTGTTAGTTCAGGTTAATACAGTAGAGCGTCTGCACTGTTAGTTCATGTTGATACAGTAGAGCGTCTGCACTGTTAGTTCATGTTGATACAGTAGATCGTCTGCACTGTTAGTTCAGGTTGATACAGCAGATCGCTTGCACTGTTAGTTCACGTTGATACAGTAGAGCGTCTGCACTGTTAGTTCAGGTTGATACAGTAGAGCGTCTGCACTGTTAGTTCATGTTGATACAGTAGATCGTCTGCACTGTTAGTTCAGGTTGATACAGTAGATCGTCTGCACTGTTAGTTCATGTTGATACAGCAGATCGCTGCACTGTCAGCTCATATTGATACAGCAGCTCGTTGTACTATTAGCTCATGTTGATACAGCAGATCGCTGCACTGTTAACTCATGTTGATACAGCAGATCGCTGCACTGTTAGTTCATGTTGATACAGCAGCTCGCTGCACTGTTAGCTCATGTTGATACAGCAGATCGCTGCACTGTTAGCTCATGTTGATACAGCAGATCGCTGCACTGTTAGCTCATGTTGATACAGCAGACGGTTGTACTGTTAGCTCATGTTGATACAGCAGATCGCTGCACTGTTAGCTTATGTTGATACAGCAGCCGGTTGCACTGTTAGCTCATGTTAATACAGTAAATCGCTGCACTGTTAGTTCATGTTGATACAGCAGACGCTTGTACTGTTAGCTCATGTTCGTACAGCAGATCGCTGCACTGTTAGCTCATGTTGATACAGCAGATCGTTGTACTTTTAGCTCATGTTGATACAGCAAATCGCTGCACTGTTAGCTCATGTTGATACATCAGATCGCTGCACTGTTAGCTCATGTTGATACAGCAGATCGTTGCACTTTTAGTTCATGTTGATACAGCAAATCGCTGCACTGTTAGTTCATGTTGATACAGCAAATCTCTGCACTGTTAGTTCATGTTGATACAGCAAATCTCTGCACTGTTAGTTCATGTTGATACTGCAAATCTCTGCACTGTTAGCTCATGTTTATACAGCAAATCGCTGCACTGTTAGTTCATGTTGATACAGCAAATCTCTGCACTGTTAGTTCATGTTGATACAGCAAATCTCTGCACTGTTAGTTCATGTTGATACAGCAGATCGTTGTACTGTTAGCTCATGTTGATACAGCAAATCGCTGCACTGTTAGCTCATGTTGATACAGCAAATCTCTGCACTGTTACTTCATGTTGATACAGCAGATCGTTGTACTGTTAGTTCATGTTGATACAGCAAATCTCTGCACTGTTAGTTCATGTTGATATAGCAGATCGTTGTACTGTTAGCTCATGTTGATACAGCAGATCGTTGTACTGTTAGTTCATGTTGATACAGCGAATCTCTGCACTGTTAGTTCATGTTGATAAAGCAGATCGCTGCACTGTTAGTTCATGTTGATACAGCAGATCGCTGCACTGTTAATTCATGTTGATACAGCAAACCGCTGCACTGTTAGTTCATGTTGATACAGCAAATCGCTGCACTGTTAGTTCATGTTGATACAGCAGATCGCTGCACTGTTAGTTCATGTTGATAGAGCAAATCTCTGCACTGTTAGTTCATGTTGATACAGCAAATCTCTGCACTGTTAGTTCATGTTGATACAGCAGATCGCTGCACTGTTAGTTCATGTTGATACAGCAAATCGCTGCACTGTTAGTTCATGTTGATACAGCAAATCTCTGCACTGATAGTTCATGTTGATACAGCAGATCGCTGCACTGTTAGTTCATGTTGATACAGCAAATCGCTGCACTGTTAGTTCATGTTGATACAGCAAATCTCTGCACTGATAGTTCATGTTGATACAGCAGATCGCTGCACTGTTAGTTCATGTTGGTACAGCAGATCGCTGCACTGTTAGTTCATGTTGATACAGCAAATCGCTGCACTGTTAGTTCATGTTGATACAGTAGAGCGTCTGCACTGTTAGTTCATGTTGATACAGTAGAGCGTCTGCACTGTTAGTTCATGTTGATACAGTAGATCGTCTGCACTGTTAGTTCAGGTTGATACAGCAGATCGCTTGCACTGTTAGTTCACGTTGATACAGTAGAGCGTCTGCACTGTTAGTTCAGGTTGATACAGTAGAGCGTCTGCACTGTTAGTTCATGTTGATACAGTAGATCGTCTGCACTGTTAGTTCAGGTTGATACAGTAGATCGTCTGCACTGTTAGTTCATGTTGATACAGCAGATCGCTGCACTGTCAGCTCATATTGATACAGCAGCTCGTTGTACTATTAGCTCATGTTGATACAGCAGATCGCTGCACTGTTAACTCATGTTGATACAGCAGATCGCTGCACTGTTAGTTCATGTTGATACAGCAGCTCGCTGCACTGTTAGCTCATGTTGATACAGCAGATCGCTGCACTGTTAGCTCATGTTGATACAGCAGATCGCTGCACTGTTAGCTCATGTTGATACAGCAGACGGTTGTACTGTTAGCTCATGTTGATACAGCAGATCGCTGCACTGTTAGCTTATGTTGATACAGCAGCCGGTTGCACTGTTAGCTCATGTTAATACAGTAAATCGCTGCACTGTTAGTTCATGTTGATACAGCAGACGCTTGTACTGTTAGCTCATGTTCGTACAGCAGATCGCTGCACTGTTAGCTCATGTTGATACAGCAGATCGTTGTACTTTTAGCTCATGTTGATACAGCAAATCGCTGCACTGTTAGCTCATGTTGATACATCAGATCGCTGCACTGTTAGCTCATGTTGATACAGCAGATCGTTGCACTTTTAGTTCATGTTGATACAGCAAATCGCTGCACTGTTAGTTCATGTTGATACAGCAAATCTCTGCACTGTTAGTTCATGTTGATACAGCAAATCTCTGCACTGTTAGTTCATGTTGATACTGCAAATCTCTGCACTGTTAGCTCATGTTTATACAGCAAATCGCTGCACTGTTAGTTCATGTTGATACAGCAAATCTCTGCACTGTTAGTTCATGTTGATACAACAAATCTCTGCACTGTTAGTTCATGTTGATACAGCAGATCGTTGTACTGTTAGCTCATGTTGATACAGCAAATCGCTGCACTGTTAGCTCATGTTGATACAGCAAATCTCTGCACTGTTACTTCATGTTGATACAGCAGATCGTTGTACTGTTAGTTCATGTTGATACAGCAAATCTCTGCACTGTTAGTTCATGTTGATATAGCAGATCGTTGTACTGTTAGCTCATGTTGATACAGCAGATCGTTGTACTGTTAGTTCATGTTGATACAGCGAATCTCTGCACTGTTAGTTCATGTTGATAAAGCAGATCGCTGCACTGTTAGTTCATGTTGATACAGCAGATCGCTGCACTGTTAATTCATGTTGATACAGCAAACCGCTGCACTGTTAGTTCATGTTGATACAGCAAATCGCTGCACTGTTAGTTCATGTTGATACAGCAGATCGCTGCACTGTTAGTTCATGTTGATAGAGCAAATCTCTGCACTGTTAGTTCATGTTGATACAGCAAATCTCTGCACTGTTAGTTCATGTTGATACAGCAGATCGCTGCACTGTTAGTTCATGTTGATACAGCAAATCGCTGCACTGTTAGTTCATGTTGATACAGCAAATCTCTGCACTGATAGTTCATGTTGATACAGCAGATCGCTGCACTGTTAGTTCATGTTGATACAGCAAATCGCTGCACTGTTAGTTCATGTTGATACAGCAAATCTCTGCACTGATAGTTCATGTTGATACAGCAGATCGCTGCACTGTTAGTTCATGTTGGTACAGCAGATCGCTGCACTGTTAGTTCATGTTGATACAGCAAATCGCTGCACTGTTAGTTCATGTTGATACAGCAAATCGCTGCACTGTTAGCTCATGTTGATACAGCAAATCGCTGCACTGTTAGCTCATGTTGATACAGAAAATCTCTGCATTGTTAGTTCATGTTGATACAGCAAATCGCTGCACTGTTAGCTCATGTTGATACAGCAAATCTCTGATTGTTAGCTCATGTTGATACAGCAAATCGCTGCACTGTTAGTTCATGTTGACACAGCAAATCGCTGCACTGTTAGTTCATGTTGATACAGAAAATCTCTGCACTGTTAGCTCATGTTGATACAGCAAATCTCTGCACTGTTAGCTCATGTTGACACAGCAAATCGCTGCACTGTTAGTTCATGTTGACACAGCAAATCGCTGCACTGTTAGTTCATGTTGATACAGCAAATCGCTGCACTGTTAGTTCATGTTGACACAGCAAATCGCTGCACTGTTAGTTCATGTTGATACAGCAAATCGCTGCACTGTTAGTTCATGTTGATACAGCAAATCTCTGCACTGTTAGTTCATGTTGATACAGCAAATCGCTGCACTGTTAGTTCATGTTGATACAGCAGATCGCTGCACTGTTAGTTCATGTTGATAGAGCAAATCTCTGCACTGTTAGTTCATGTTGATACAGCAAATCGCTGCACTGTTAGTTCATTTTGATACAGCAAATCGCTGCACTGTAAGTTCATGTTGATACAGCAAATCGCTGCACTGTTAGCTCATGTTGATACAGCAAATCGCAGCACTGTTAGCTCATGTTGATACAGAAAATCTCTGCATTGTTAGTTCATGTTGATACAGCAAATCGCTGCACTGTTAGCTCATGTTGATACAGCAAATCTCTGCACTGTTAGCTCATGTTGATACAGCAAATCGCTGCACTGTTAGTTCATGTTGACACAGCAAATCGCTGCACTGTTAGTTCATGTTGATACAGCAAGTCGCTGCACTGTTAGCTCATGTTGATACAGCAAATCTCTGCACTGTTAGTTCATGTTGATACAGCAAATCGCTGCACTGTTAGCTCATGTTGATACAGCAAATCTCTGCACTGTTAGTTCATGTTGATACAGCAAATCTCGGCACTGTTAGTTCATGTTGATACAGCAGATCGCTGCACTGTTAGTTCATGTTGATACAGCAAATCGCTGCACTGTTAGTTCATGTTGATACAGCAAATCTCTGCACTGATAGTTCATGTTGATACAGCAGATCGCTGCACTGTTAGTTCATGTTGGTACAGCAGATCGCTGCACTGTTAGTTCATGTTGATACAGCAAATCGCTGCACTGTTAGTTCATGTTGATACAGCAGATCGCTGCACTGATAGTTCATGTTGACAACGCGAGTTGAAAACTGCTAACTCTTGTTGATCGCGTCTGTTTATAGAAAGATTAGTGGAAGAAAGAAATTGAGAAAAATATAAAGACAAAAAAAGTCGTAGTAGTAAGATGAGACGTAGAACAAGAAGACAATGAGATTGATGGTAACAATATTAGAACCTGCATTAGGCTGGGAGTCGTCAATTCTGGTTAAAGATGGAAAATAGTTTTCCTTCACACTTCCAATGGACTTATCGACAGTATAACAGTCCACCTTTATAACACATCGGTTGATATTTAAACAGAAATCACGACAAGCAAAGAAATAGAAAATATATAGTATAATTTAGAAAGCATATGTCGTAGGAAAATATTCCGTATACCATGTTGAGAATACCATGGATAGCTAAGAAGAGTAATGAAAACGTTCTGAAAGACTACAGGCCAAAGCTAAAAGAGAGCTAATATCCAATATTAAGAAGAAACAATCTTCATTTTTTTTTGGGGCCATGTAATGAGAAGAGAACAGCTGGAATATATTGTAACAACGGGGAAAATTGAGGGACGAAGAGATACAGGAAGGAAACAAAGAGAAAAGATATAAGACAGCTTAAGAGAATGACTTGGCAGGAAGTGAATAACAGAAATGATAAATAACTGTCGAGATCGAAAGTTGGGGAGAGACATGAACACCTACGCCAACAGGCACGGTACTTGATGATACCATGGAAAGAATTCAAGACTTATGAAGAAGTTAAAGAAATGGCCATGCATTCAACAATATCATGTATCATCAAGAAAAGATGGTGAACATGTGTTTGCCATATGATAAGAAATATTTCGTCCTGTATGTTAGTATACGTAGTAGTAATATTTGAAAGTATTTCGTCCTAAGTGTTTACTTTAGTATTTATATCTTAGGTTAGTCCTTTTACTAGACTGCCATTATTATCATCCTTTAGTTTGTTCCTGCTGAAGGCCTATTGGGCCGAAACGTCGTTTAGTCTGTGTCGCCCACATATCACGTAAAGCATCTAACATACCATTTTTTTGTATTTTTAAATTTTTCATGATAAGAAATAACAAGAGAACCATAAAACAAGTCCTTATATGAGAATCAGCATGCGAAATAAAAAAAGAAAACAATACTGACTTAGAGAAACACTATTAAGAACACTGAGACTAAAGACAACGACATCAGCTTCCTTGCCAACGTTGAAAGGTTCGACCAGAATAGAGATGTGTGGCGAGATACAATGCGGGCCCTGTGCAAAGTCTGATGCTTATTAATAAAGAACGTTGTACATGGAGAGTAATATTTTTGTCTTATGTTCCGTCTTCGTCTCGAAAGAACAATAGGTAGATAAACAGACAAACAGACTATTCGATAGCTAGCTAGATAGATTGATAATAGTAATAAGGTGAGAAGAAAAATAAAAACTAGCTGTTGTCAAATTAGTGATGATAAATAGTAGCAGTTGTAGTTGTGTAAGTAATTGCAGTAGTAGTGGTGTTGGTAGTTTATGAATGAAAAAGAATATTAGGGGGGAGAGAATAGGAAGTAATAGTAGTAATAGTAGTAATAGAAGTAATAGAAGTAATAGTAGTAATAGAAGTAATAGTAGTAATAGTAATAATAGAAGTAATAGGAGTAATAACACTAACAGCATTAGTAGTAGCAGTAGTAGCAACAGCAGCTGCATTACAAGTAGTAGTTGATGTTGTAGGTAGTAAAGTAAAAAGTAGAATTATTTCTAAAGGAAATTGTTTCACATCCCGGCGTCTTTTTACGTATTCATCTTTGTTCATAACATATCCCCTGTCTGGCTAATTATTGTCATAGCATCATTATCATGAAAGCGCCGTAAGATAAGTCTATCATTATCATGAAAGCGCCGTAAGATAAGTCTCCAGGAATCCTCACACCCCGCCTTACCATAGTCCACTCAATAGGCGTTGTGTTGACGTGTGCCACGGTTGATCTACTGCTCCACAGCCGTGCCCGTAGTAGGAAGATAGTTCCATTGATTGGCCATTATCGTGTGAGGTCAACGTCGTGACCGCGTGAGGTCGTGAGGTCAACATTAGGGAAGTGCCAGTTGCGGAAAGGAAACTCTGGACTAAGATTAATTTAATTGTGTTTACTATCGGCTTGTTGATGTGTGTTGCATGCCGTTCTGTTAGTTATTGTAATTAATTAGACAGAAAAATTACTCTTTTATTTATTCAAGTGGTAGCCAATTTTTTTTGGCAGATATTAATTGCTGTTTTTATTTTATAGATAAAGAATGAACACGGGCACGCCTATTTGACATGGGACAAAAAAGGGGGGGGGGGGGCAAGGTGTTGAGGCCAATATTTGTCGATTATTGACACCTTTTTTGGGGGGGTAGTGCTGTCAGGACAACGGCACTAAGCAAGTTCCATCTTTCTGTCACAGAATAAATCCCATGTACTCATTTAAGAAAAGGGAGCTCCTAAAAAACATCAGAAAGAAAACAATCAACATTTTTCGGGCACATCATGAGTAGAGGAAAGTTGGAATACTTGGTTACAACTGGCAAAATACAAGGAAAGAGAGATCGCGGACGACAAAGAGAGAAAATACTAGATAGCTTGGCGTCATGGCATGGAAAACAGTCAACAACAGAAC
This sequence comes from Megaustenia siamemsis, assembly GCA_032433765.1. NCBI lineage: Eukaryota > Metazoa > Mollusca > Gastropoda > Stylommatophora > Ariophantidae > Megaustenia > Megaustenia siamemsis. The sequence continues at coordinate 79,272,326 of JAVIAB010000051.1, read as the reverse complement.
TGATACGATGCACTGTAGATAGAAGATTGTGGAAGGACATGATCGCTTACGCTAACAGGTATGTCACATGATGATGATGATAACACATTTAAGACAGCTGAACTTAAAAACCTTTTGATTATAACCCGATTCTTGTCCTTAACAGACCATTTCACTAATTGCTACTCTATAGCAGATCTCAACCTGTCGTATTCCCACACTATATTTATTGTTTAGATAGGTCACTCTGACGTTTATCGCCTAATTCCCCATCATTGTATTCAAAGACTTGGTTGTTAACCTTTGTCTTTATCCTTTTTGAATACCATTTTGCTGTCTCCTATCACTAAGACTTAATTCAAGATTTAACTCTAAAGTGAAACGATGAAAGGAAATACTTAACAGAAAACTTCACAACAAGAGGTAATCTTATCGTCAGGAACAGACCCTATCGAGCAAGTGTTTTGGCCCTTTAGCTTTTTAACGCTCTAAGGGTGGGGAAGGTCCGCCTTGGTCATGACTCGTTGGTGTCGACTTCTAGATACATTGAACAGGAAGACTCACACTATATATCCGGCATATAATAGCGACATTTATTATGTGCAACACTACTGATCGAATCTACTGTCCGGTGTTTCTGTCTTAGCTTTAACTCTTTCCGCACGGAAGCTTTTTATCAATGCAACGGAAGAGATTTCACAAACAAAATAGTTCATGGTTTAAGAGTCAATCTACACATTTATATTTATCTAAGATATAATATTTTATTTATGAATTTTTAGGTAACTAAACATGATATTAGATTCCAGCAATACCAAGATGATACACGACATGTAAAAAAGAATATGGTTTGATGATTGTTCACAATAACTAAATTGAGAGTGACGCACAGTGCGTCGAAACATACGGAAAGTATAACCTAGCACATTGTTGTCCTCTTCGTGGTGGCAGCTGTCTGAAATGGCTACTCTGCGTGACGTCCTTGTAAATAAAATATTTATTTGAATGAAAGGTGTTCGAATTTGGAGATAACTAACAAATAGTTCATTCACACGCAAGTTATTATTGTTATTTGAATGACTCCTTGCAAGTTAATTAATTAATAATAATAATAATAATAATAAAGTAAGTAAAGAGCCACGCCACTTCACGAGGGAATATGGAGACCTTCGACACATTGTTTATAGGGTTATATTGCCGGTATTACGTCCATGTCACTTTACTTTCCCTGAAAAAAATCCGGTACCCATTTATGGCTGGATGAACATGGAAGCCGTCGATCAGAATAGTCCCAGCCTACTGTCCTTAGTAGCCCAGTTCAAGAACGACAGAGCTATCGCGGCCACGAATAATAATATGAAATTCTTTCTAGCCGTACTGAAAATACAAGAACATAAAATAATTAAAGTAAACACACTTATGTAGCAGATCACAAAGACTTGACTCTAAAGTGGATCAAATACTTGATTCTAATGAAAGGTGATCACAATTGGAGAGAAGTGAATAAATAAGTTACAGCACATATCCCTGGTAAGTTGCTGCTACATTGATCCCTTACAACTTAATAACGACAACGACGACGACGAGGAAACAAAAGACAAGGATAATAATAATAAAGTCTTGAATTCTTTCTGAAGAAACTAAAAATACAAACACATACAGTCATTACTATAAACACAACTATACAAAAAGTCACAGGAAAATAACGGCTAGAAAATGACCTATATAATTTGTATACAATTGTACCTCATTATCACAAGTTGGGTGGGGAAAAGGGAGAAAGTATTATATTTACATGATTAGTAAAAAGGTTAATGTTGCATTTCACCAACAAATGAGGATTTAAATACTGAAATATCTGTATTCTGAGTTGTGGATTCTACACTTTCCAAATGGTTTCTCTGCCTATACTTTCATAGCCCTCTTCGATAGTCCCGGAAATTCTTCTTGTTGGAGAAAATATTGTGCTACCAATGTCAATCCTGGGCCCTAGATGCAAGAAGAACACGAAAAATAACATCTGCTGAGATGAATTGTGTTAGACGAATGGCAGGAAACAGCCTGAGATCAAGTTCAGAAATGAAGAACAGAGAAAAAAGCTAGAAATAATCCCCGCTATAGAATATATAAAGAAACAACAGATAAAATGATTTGGTCACGTGACAAGGCAGAGTGATAAAAACACAACACACCGAACCCCCAATAAGCGTTATGAGAACATCAGACCCATTGATCGACGACGAAAAAGATGGATTGACGGAATATTAGAAGCAGTAGGAAACATAACAGCAGCAGAGGCGAACAGAAAAGCAAAAGACCGCAAATTATATCTCCCCTCGACGCTGAAAGGCAAATGAAGAAAGAAAGCAGAAGTGAAAACATAAATTTGGATTGATTTGCTCCTTGAAATGCAATTTTGCACCACCTTTCGTTTCTATTTCTTTGAATTTGTCTTCTGATGCTGCGATCACTTGTAGTTCATACATACTCTCTTATTTACTGAAAATGGATGACTAATGTAGTGTTTTCTTGTATTAGGAACAAACGCTATTCATGCAAAATTATGTAGCAAATCTTCCAAAATTATGTAGCAAATCTTCCAAAATTATGTAGCAAATCTTCCAAATTATAAAGCAAATCTTCCAAAATTATGTAGCAAATCTTCCAAAATTATATAGCAAATCTTCCAAAATTATGTGGCAAATCTTCCAAATTATATAGCAAATCTTCCAAAATTATGTAGCAAATCTTCCAAAATTATGTAGCAAATCTTCCAAAGGATGTACAATATGTAATGTGTCCTCCTCAGATAACAGTATCGTCGGTGGGAAAAACAATTGTAAAGGTTTTAAATCGTTTTATTTTTCTTATACGTTTTATACATTATCTTCGTTGTACTTCTGATTTTCTATCTCTTCCTCATTTTTCCTATCTCTCTTTTCTACACATCTTGACTGTCATCCTACCTCCCCTCATGTAGCCTCCTTTCTTATTTCAAAATCCTACTTTCTTCTCTTCTTTTCTGTCCACCTCTCCATTCTCCTGATCATCTAACATGTAGATATAGATAATTGTGCTTCATCGTTTGTTGTTGTTGTCCTTGTTTTCTGAAGAAGGCTCCTAGCCGAAACGTCAGTATTGTGTTGTGTTCCCTATTTGTAAAGCTGTCACCATAAACCTTGGAGTGTCTAACACTCCCCATCACTGGCTCTTTTTAAATCGTTTAATTATTTCAGTTCAATAGGCGATTGATGCAAAAGTTCATTTTTTTAAGCCATTGTCCTAATTTTATCTTCATCTGAAGAACTGTAACACTTGTTCTTGTAGTTGTAATTTGGACAGTTTGAGGCGTGTTAAGATATTGACAGATATGTTTATTTGTACGTTACATATATGCTTATTTGTATGTAATAGATATGCTTAATTGTCTAACCAGGAAAACTATGTCAGACCGTCCCTGAGGTAAATTTTTTTCTCAGGGTGAATCATTTATTGTTTTTGAATTTCCATAAACGAAACAAAATTAGTGATATGCAATTTGGTCGTGTAGAAACAGTAAGTGATATTCTCTATTAATTTCTGTGTAATGCTGTTAAAAAGGTATTTAATTCAGTAATTTGTTTTTTACATAATTGACAAAGTTGACTGATTCTTTTAAGATATGTTTTAGTATTTTCTGGTTTCCCTTCAGCAACTAACGCGCTCCCATGTATGCAGCAATGATACTAAACAACCGTCTATATGATTTCCCTAACCCATTCTACAAGTCCATTACGTTTTTCACACATTGCTTACTCTTTGGGCAATAAAAAAGTTCATGTCATAAGACAACATACAAATATGGGCAAGTAACCTGGCAAAATAGGGAGCCGCGATAGCTCAGTGGCTATTGAACTGAGCTACAAAGGACAAGAGACGGCCTCCGGGTTCACCCAGCCTTAAATCGGTACCGGACTTTTTCTGGGAAATAAAGCGGCACGGGCGTAATACCTACCATATTACCCAAAAAATATGTACTGAAGCTCTATAAAAATTATGGTCATCATATTCCCTATACGCCACTTGACGTGACGGGGGCTCTTTACTTTATACATTTACCAGATAAAACACTAGTGGGGAAAACAGATTCGACTAAGACTGGGAGGGACACACAGTGCGGAAGCCAAAAGAGAGTCAAATAAACAAGAAACCATTAGGTTTTTTCATTCTTCACCTCAAGTGGAAGAAACAAACGGGAAGGCCAATATAAACGTTTAAGAGATATGTGGAAACAGCGGGGAAAGAAACAAAGGGGAAGTCATGGAACGATTTAAATAAAATGGATCCAAACAAGACGGCTTGGAAAATGTTTGTTGAAGTCATGAGCTTCAAATGTTTGTTGAAGTCATGTTCTTCAAATGTTTGTTGAAGTCATGTTCTTCAAATGTTTGTTGAAGTCATGTTCTTCAAATGTTTGTTGAAGTCATGTTCTTCAAATGTTTGTTGAAGTCATGTTCTTCAAATGTTTGTTGAAGTCATGTTCTTCAAATGTTTGTTGAAGTCATGTTCTTCAAATGTTTGTTGAAGTCATGTTCTTCAAATGTTTGTTGAAGCCATGTTCTTCAAATGTTTGTCGAAGTCATGTTCTTCAAATGTTTGTTGAAGTCATGTGCTTCAAATAATTGTTGAAGTCATGTGCTTCAGATGTTTGTTGAAGCCATGTTCTTCAAATGTTTGTTGAAGTCATGTTCTTCAAATGTTTGTTGAAGTCATGTTCTTCAAATGTTTGTTGAAGTCATGTGCTTCAAATGATTGTTGAAGTCATGTGCTTCAAATGTTTGTTGAAGTCATGTGCTTCAAATGATTGTTGAAGTCATGTGCTTCAAATGTTTGTTGAAGTCATGTGCTTCAAATGTTTGTTGAAATCATGTGCTTCAAATGATTGTTGAAGTCATGTGCTTCAAATGTTTGTTGAAATCATGTGCTTCATATGTTTGTTGAAGTCATGTGCTTCAAATGTTTGTTGAAGTCATGTGCTTCAAATGTTTGTTGAAGTCATGTGCTTCAAATGTTTGTTGAAGTCATGTGCTTCAAATGTTTGTTGAAGTCATGTGCTTCAAATGTTTGTTGAAGTCGTGTGCTTCAAATGGAGTTGAAAGGTAGAAGAAGAAAAGATAACATCATGTGACCTTGTAAAATCATTTAAACAGTTCAATACTTCACTGCTTGTTTCAGCTTCAACGAGGAGATGAACTGCATATCTTTAAAAATATTTCTTTCCCCCCCCCCACCTCCTTCTCTCTCTTTCCTCTCTCTCTCTCTCTCTCTCTCTCTCTCTCTCTCTCTGTCTGTGGGCGTGTAGTGATGGTTTTTAATAATATTATTATCTGTGTACGTAAATATGACGTAGCACAATATTCTTCTGTTTGTGCTTTCGACCAATAGAAAGATGAGATTATGTTTTTAATAATTGTTACTTGACTATGGCTAATAAACTATCGACTGGATTCTCTCTTTGTTTGAACTACAGAATATGATAACCTTTGTTAAAGCTTAGCGGGCCACTGTGAGGACATTCGGGTCCCTGTGGTCCTCGGCAATTCGCTGCTCTGAGATATTTTAATCTCAAAATTAAATGCTCAAAAAGACGCAGAAATGTAAGTTAGTGTCTTGCGATGTGTTAGCGCATTTATTTTCTTCTAGAAATAGTAAAGCAAACACATAGAAGTAACAGAAAAGTGTAGTCTTGTAACATATAATGCCTTTATGGCGAGCTGTGCTTCAGTCAGTCCTAGCCAACAACAGTGTGTTCCTCCTCGTCACTATTATCTTTCTTGATTCTGAAAGTCATGTACACATTTTAAGAGGGGACGGACTGGAGAATGTTCGTTCCGTGAAAGAAATAAACAAACCAACAATCCTAACAAAATGAAGAACACAAGAAAACAAAGATCCGAATAACGTACTATTCTACTAAGCAAAATGTAAAAAAAAAAAAACAAATTAAAAAAACTAAAAAATATAACAAATGAAATATAACAATGAAACAGAAGACTAAAAGGTACAGCTAACAAAGGAACCTGCAAAGAAAAAAGGCAAAGAAAATTCCCCCTTCCCAATGTTATTGAGTGTGTCAAATATGAATGCCACACTGTTTGCTACGACGCCCAGGGCACAGCCGTGACAATTTGTGCAAGGGCGTAAACATACCACACCCCATGTTTCGCGTCTCTAAGTTCCTCGAACACATTGACACCCACCAAGTCCAAACAGGAATCTCAAAAGTTGGAAGAGTTGGGCGTTCTGATGCTCTCCCTTTGTTTAGACAAACTGCATGTTTGTTATCTAAAGCAAGGGTCTACAAATGACATATCTCGGTGAGAAATCTGCTTATTTCTTGTCTCCTTATACAATTTGTTTTTAGATAAGGCTCGGCCCAAAAAGTAATCTCAACACAGAACTATTCACATAAGTATTGCATGAAATTTAACACAAATATCCTTATAATATTCATTCCAGCAATGATATATAACAATTGTCTGAAATAACTAATCTAAACATATTGTAAAGTTATTAAAGCTAATACGGTATCACGATATTCAAAACAATAAAACTATCATTACGCATTGTATCATGGGATCTTACTGAAGCTGAGGGGAAGAGTCCTGTTGTGCAGGAGAATAAAGACGCATGCCCAGTGCAATTGCTATAATGTTCTCATGAGAGTTTTTGCTTTAAAATCATTGAAACCATACTGTGCTTCGAACTCGTGTCACGCAGCTCTGAACACTGTGTGAAGCTGTTACAACAATCTTAACATAGAGTGAAACACTCACGCCACTCTGGACACGTTTTAGAATTGTCCCGCCATTCTGAGCACTATGTAGAGCTGTCACGCCACTCTGAACACGGTGTAGAGTTGTTCCGCCACTTTGTACACGGCGTGGAGCAGTCACGCCACTATGAATACGGTGTACAGTTGTCACGCCACTCTGAATACGGTGTACAGTTGTCACGCCACTCTGAGCACTGTGTAGAGTTGTCACGCCACTCTGGACACGGTGTAGAGTTGTCACGTCACACTAAGCACTGTGTAGAGGTGTCACGCCACTCTGGGCACGCTGTAGAGTTGTTCCGCCACTTTCTACACGGCGTGGAGCTGTCACGCCACTCTGAACACGGTGTAGAGTTCTCACGTCACTCTGAGCACGGTGTAGAGTTGTCACGTCACTCTGAGCACTGTGTAGAGTTGTCACGTCACATTGAGCACTGTGTAGAGTTCTCACGTCACTCTGAGCACGGTGTAGAGTTGTCACGTCGCTCTGAGCACTGTGTAGAGTTGTCACGTCAGATTGAGCACTGTGTAGAGTTCTCACGTCACTCTGAATACTGTGTAGAGTTGTCACGTCACTCTGAACACGGTGTAGAGTTGTCACGTCACTCTAAACACGGTGTAGAGTTCTCACGTCACTCTGAACACGGTGTAGAGTTCTCACGTCACTCTGAACACGGTGTAGAGTTGTCACGTCACTCTGAACACGGTGCAAAGTTGTCACATCACGCTGAACACGGTGTAAGTTGTCACGTCACATTGAGCAATGTGTAGAGTTGTCACGTCACTCTGAACACGGTGTAGAGTTGTCACGTCACTCTGAACACGGTGTAGAGTTGTCACGTCACTCTGAACACGGTGTAGAGTTGTCACGTCACTCTGAACACGGTGTAGAGTTGTCACGTCACTCTGAACACGGTGCAAAGTTGTCACATCACGCTTAACACGGTGTAGAGTTGTCACGTCACATTGAGCACAGTGTAGAGTTCTCACGTCACTCTGAACACGGTGTAGAGTTGTCACGTCACTCTGAACACGGTGTAGAGTTGTCACGTCACATTGAGCACTGTGTAGAGCTCTCACGTCACTCTGAACACGGTGTAGAGTTGTCACGTCACTCTGAACACGGTGTTGAGTTCTCAAGTCACTCTGAACACGGTGTAGAGTTCTCACATCACGTTGAACACGGTGTAGAGTTGTCACGTCACATTGAGCACTGTGTAGAATTCTCACGTCACTCTGAACACGGTGTAGAGTTCTCACTTCACGTTGAACACGGTGTAGAGTTGTCACGTCACTCTGAACACGGTGTAGAGTTGTCACGTCACATTGAGCACTGTGTAGAATTCTCACGTCACTCTGAACACGGTGTAGAGTTGTCATGTCACTCTGAACACGGTGCAAAGTTGTCACATCACGCTGAACACGGTGTAGAGTTCTCACGCCACTCTGGACACGGTGTAGAGCTGTCGCAAAATCCATAACACATAACTTTCAACAGCACTCATGGCACACCGGCGACTGAGCTGACTGCTTGAATCAGTATCGGCGAACAATAGAGCTGATCACGACACAACTCCACCTCCCAGCAGTGCTCCTGCAACCAGGCTTACAAGTCTGGCCAAAGAGTAGAGTTGGTAGAGGAAAGATAACCTTTGTACTAAAAATGCCATGCTGAATTTAGATGCTTTGGACCGTAAAGCTCAAATATCGCAGTTATACTGCTAGCTACAACACACCATCCTTTCAAGGGCGGATAACTAAGAGGATTAGCCATTGAGCGAAAGTCGAAAAGGGCAGGTAACAACAAACTCATAATTGTCATGTCCCTCAGAATGTATGTCTCATGGTACATTTAGGAAAAGGCTTCACTCCAGGCCTTAAAACGTACGGGGAATGTGTTGTTGCTAGTTATCAATGAGTTACGTCACATTTTGGTAGCCGCGATAGCTTAGTGGTTAGTGAATTGGGCTACAAAGGACAAGGGGTAGGGTTCGATCCCAACCGATGGCTTCCGGGTTCACCCAGCCTTAAATGGGTACCGGATTTTTTTTCTGGGAAAGTAAAACGACACGGGCGTTATACCGACCACATTACTCCAAAAATCTTGTGCTGAAGGTCTGTAAAATTTATGGTCACTAACACCATATTCCCTAGACGCCACTTGGCGTGACGGGGGTACTTTACTTTACCACGTCACATTTTATGGGTGAGGTAGTCAGTAATATGCTGCACCGCCCTACTTTCCAACAATAATCCTTTACACATTTGGTAAAGCGCCTGTCGGGATCGAACCCGATCTCTTGAATAGATCACTTCAATAACCCCTGACTACATCGCTTGCCCACTGTACATTAACTTTGTTGTAAAACTCTGACACATTAAGCACGTTATAAATCGTCATTGCGCATTGAACTTCCTGTAGAAATTGTCACGCCATCTCATTATTTTAAAAATGTCACTTCAAAATGTCCCAACAAAACTTGTATTTATGTTTGCATTCCAAAACAATTAACATCTGCATTTAAAATTGTGTTCATCCTGTATAAATGGTGACTATTTAACATTTGTGGTCATATTTCACAGAACAAATCACTGAAATATGTATTCTTATCATGTAACTTGTATCACTTTGACTCACAATTTCAAGAAAATTCTCTCATTTCACAAACATATTTACCACAAGCACGTGCCTGACCTAGGGAGCCGCGATAGCTCAGTGGTTAGTGAACTGGACTACCACGGACAAGGAGTAGGGTTCGATCCTAACCGACGGCTTCCGGGTTAACCCAGCCTTAAATGGGTACCGGATTTTTTTTCTGGGAAAGTAAAGCAGCACGAGCGTAATACTGACCACATTACCCCAAAAATCAGGTGCTGAAGGTCTGTAAAATATAGGGTCACTAACACCATATTTCCCTATACGCCACTTGGCGTGACGGGGGTACTTTACTTTACTTTTTTACGTGCCTGACCTCCTTGTGAAGAATCAATCATAATGTTTGGCCAAGTTATGAGACGAGAAGAAGCTAAAATATCTTGTGGCAACTTTAGGAAATGGGGGAAGAATAGATCGACAATAAAAATACCAGACATTTTAAGAGAATAGCTTAGTAAGAAATCAACAATAGATTTTTATAAAACAGTTGCAGGGACAAAAAGTTGTGGAGAGACATGATCCCCTGCCAGATGATTACTGTTTGTATGAAAGATATAAGTAGATGTTGAAACACGTAAAGAGGAATGTGACGATGAAATATATATTGAGGCTGAGTAGCAAAGTCCTATGATAAAATATTTCTCTTGTAATTTTGGAAGATTCCTGGCGTAATTATGTAATTAATGGAATAATAAGAACCGGGAAAATATATGGCCGTGTTAACAAACGCCGTGTGATGGAATAATTTAATGCGACATACAACGATCAATAACTAGCGCGGGGATATTTTTTCTTTGTAGAAAAATGAGCAAACTGTAATTGTGCGCGAAAACTTAATTATTTCGTTGTTTACAGCTGTAGATACGTTACACTTTGTATTTATTATTTGATATAATGCCACGAGAGTGCACGAGTCAAATTTGTCATTTGATATAAGCTTAATTTATATCATATCATCGTTATCATCTTAATCACCTCTGTCACCACCACCATTATTATCATCATCTCCAACTCCAACATCATCATCATCATTACTATAATCACCACCATCATCATCATTATCATCATCTCCAACTCCAATATCATCATCATCATTACTATAATCACCACCATCATCCTTATTATCATCATTTCCAACTACATCATCATCATCATCATTATTATAATCAGCACCATCACCTTCTTTGTCATAAATAAACGAGTAAATGGTATTTCTGGGTTATGGGAAGTATGGTCTTAGCGCCAATATTATTTCCATGGCTATTTACGTGGGATGCGTTCAGGATCACGTTGAACCGCCTCTTTCGCAGCGAAAATCTTTGATCCCGGAAGTATGTCCATCTGACAAAAAGTAACATCTTGGTATTGAACCACGAACCCACATAGTCAACAGACGAGCACCTCAATCACGCTGTAGCCTTCACCGGCTTCACTGTCAATAAAGCTTATGGGACGGGGTGGTCTAGAGGCAATATCTTAACTTGTGCACAGGAAAGTCCCGAGTTTGAAAACCCCCATAGACGGTGGAGATTTTTCACTTCGAATATTTGTTGCTGTTTTTTTTTGTCGTGACTTTACTCTTCACTTGTCTTTGGGTAGTGAGATTCCAAGTCTAGCCCGCTAGAATCACGGCACAAAATATAGGAGGTCCCGTGTGCACACGCGCACGTTGAAGAAAACTTAACAGTTCAACGTCGAGGAGAATGGGCTAAAAAAAGACAGTTGTCCGGGCAGAAATTGTTCAGCAAATCTACCCATATTGTTGTTGACGGATTACCACGAGTTGATACGAGCTTGTTTGCCATTTGACTCATAAGATGTGGCGGGTCGTAATGGCATTCTTGACATTCCCGGCTCTTACTGGAGGTTGGAGGTCGTCTGTCCCAGGCTACGCTGGGAAAGTACTAGTCCAGCCCAGAGGTACTGCAATACTGGGTCCTCTATATCAGTAACAGCCACCACTTCAGGGAACACGTCGATCCTAGCTTCTGCTAGCCAGTCTGTTTTGACGCAGACTGTTTCCAGTGGAGACCACGAGGAGGTAGATCTGCTAGGTCTTAGTCAGCTGATGGTGCGCCGGCCCTGCTATTGCGACCACAGGTCGCAGGGGCTTAAGCTCCCCCAATATACCCATGTCAAAGACGGATGTGTCGGGCCCTAAATCTAATATATCGCGGCTTTATCGTAAAATAGCGACACACCGTTTCAACACTCACTAAATGGATGAAGGATAAGAAGAAAAAGAAGAAATAACTAAACTAATCATTGTCTTCTTTCTACTCCTGCTCATCATCATTAACTTTATCAACACCATTATCAATCATTACTACTCAGTTGCGACTACCATCGTCACATTCATAATCAACGTTTATGTCATCATTATCACCGTCTTCACCACCGTCACCATCATCACCAAGAGCCATCACTGTCATCACCCTCATCATCACCATCCCAGCTATCAACATGATTGTTATTAAGTTTTATAAAAACGTTTTCAATAACAGATGGAAATGCGGAAAGTTGTTTTCATGAACAGAAATAACAAGCCAAGTTACGCTTAGCAATGAGGTAGGAGAGATAGGAGTGAAAATATCAGACACAAACTCATATGACGATAAATGGATGTTTATGAAATCATGATCTAGAATCTAGAGTCAGGAACATATCAAGGGAATATCGTTACTAATGAATGTACTTCTTATTTCTTCTTATTTTTTTCTTCTTTTATTGCGTCTCCTTCCTTTCTTCCTTTTCTTTCTCCCTCCCTCCCTCCCTCCCCCCTCCCTCCCTCCCTTCCTTCCTTCCTTCCTTCCTTCCTTCCTTCCTTCCTTCCTTCCTTCCTTCCTTCCTTCCTTCCTTCCTTCCTTCCTTCCTTCCTTCCTTCCTTCCTTCCTTCCTTCCTTCCTCTATTCTTTATTTCCTTTCCTCCCTCATCCCTTCCCTCCTCCCTTTCTCCCTTCCTTCCTTCCTTCCTTCCTTCCTTCCTTCCTTCCTTCCTTCCTACCTAACTCCTTCCTTCCTTCCTAACTTCCATCCCTCCCTCTCATCTCTCCCACACTTTATCATTCTTTCTTTATTTTCCTCTTTTTATCTTCTGTGATCATAAACTAAATTCATGCACGTGATTTAAGGTCACTTCGTAATTTTTTTTTTTTTCCAAGTGATTAATGACGTCGGGGGTCAAATTAAATTCACAGCATTAACGTGTGGATTCACAAAGTACCCGGTTTGTGTTTCCTGTCCATTTGTAAACCTTCTCGAGTATTCCAGAACGCCGTATTGAATATTTCCTAAATCATAAATTTGTTGATTTAATCAAAATAGTAATTTTCGTGTCAAAAAAAAAAAAAAAAAAGAATGTACTAAGGTGATACAAGAAAATAAATCAAAGTATTTATGTCAGTTACAAAATATTACTAAAGAGGTCGCACTTATAATAAGACATCGTTTGAGAGATAACAGTGCATGGGTGCATGTCTAGAAAATAAAATGATTATGTCATGTAATTTTTTTTAATGAGAGTATATTAAAGATGAGTCACTAGAAACGTCATATATAACTAGTGAATTGCACAAAAGCAGCAATGAGATGTTAACGATCAATAGTTATAAGTCTGGAAGCAACTGAGGAAAAAAAAACATAATATTGGAATGCAAATGAGAAAAAATATTTCATTATTAAAAATTGAAATAAGGGACAACAATTAAAAAACTTGATAATGCAAATGAAACGTCTACAGACAGATCTGAGTCTCCAATGAGCAGACATGAAAAGACACAAGATAGCGAGAACACTCTTCACCTCAAGGAGAAAGAAATCACATGCTTTGATTTTGTTATGAATAAACCAATGAAGTCGCAGACCTTTCTGTCCTGGTTACTTCCCCATACTCTCAAGTGCTCGGATCATAATAAACACCGAGCGCAGCATGAGAAGGTTGGCGACCGAGAGGTCGTTCACTAATTAAGGGACATGCTTACAGCACTTTATGGATGATGGTAGATGTGATGTAATGACCATACGGACAGATATGTATGTGTATATTGTATACACATGTAAACATGAACAATACGAGGACAAATATTGCCACATACACACAAAACCAGAATGAGAAGTTATGACATCAGTTAAATGAGCAGAACGGGATACTGTATCAAACGCTGAATGAAGAAGGCGAGAAAGTAAAGTAGATTTTGCTGCTTGAAAATTGCGCGTAACCAGTTATCATTACGCATCTACAGTTATCATTACGCATCTACAGTTATCATTACGCATCTACAACTAGCGACGGTTTGTCTCCGAGGTTCAACAACGCTTCATTGGACGTTTTGGATTTTATTAGTGAAGTAAATTTTCAAGGTGTTATTTTTCTGTTATTTTTCATGGTTTGATTTCAAAGCTGCTATTAATCTTGTAAAAAAGAAAAAAAAAACAGTTATGCTACAGGAAGTGATTTAAAAAATTGTATCATGTCCATGAGTCACAACGATAAAGTAATATTTGCTGCATCGCTGCGAGATTAACTTCCTCATTTCCAAGGCTTGGGAATATTTCTCTCATTTTCTAGAAACTTGTTCATGTTTGTGTTGTCGTTTTTAATTAAAAATTCACACTCGAGGGCAAAGGCGCGCATCGACAAAAACTGAGCTAAAAGTTCTTAGAGACTTATAGTTGAGGGTTTGCGTCAAGATCAGTGAGCTAGAACTATCCAGACTCAACTCCACCTCTTCGTGGTGCCTCTAGTAATATACTGACTAGTCTTGTCTGGCCAACCGAATGGGGATCAAGAGGGAAGGAAAACCAGTAGCGACTTGCTGAAGTCGTATATGTTTATTCTAAACGTATAAATAGCACATATACAAATATAGCAATATAGCACATATACAAATATAGCAATATAGCACATATACACATACTGTAAACTACAATACAACTCATCCAGTGCCCGCTTATAAGGGCGGGTGAGGAAGAGATCTAGGTGGAATGAAAGCAAGAAAGAAATAGATTATTCGCGCTTGCTCTTCTAATTCTGGGAAATATAGAAGAGAGCAGGCCTTGACGAAAACACTCGGCCACCGGAAATATGTTAACCCGGAACTCCGATGTTATATCTTAACCGAGCTTCGATGTTATATATTAAGCGAAACTCCGATGCTATATATTAACCAAGCTCCGATGTTATATATTAACCGACCTCCGATGTTATATATTAACTGAGTTCCGATGTTATACTTATAACCGGTGATTTCAACCTAACAATCACTTCCTTACATGTAAAGTCGTGATATCATGTCGTCGCCTGTACGTGATGCCTACTACACCAGAGTCTCTTCACCATTGCATTTAGTTGCTTTTAAAAAAAAAAAAAGTATTTAAACATTTACTTCTATCAGGCCTTGTGTCGATGTTTATTTCATTTCGCTTGTACCAATTCGCTGTAGGCAACAGAAGTATGATAGTATGAAGGCGTTGTGGTTAGTACGCTCGCCTGTGGTCCTCACTGTTTGAGGTTCAAATACGGGTCGAAGCACACACAAAAAATGTTCCGACCTTAAAGGCTCTTGAGTTCTTCTAAGCCTCTTTAAATAGATGTCAGAGATATTCCCTGCGAAGAAAAGACAGCCGCCCCACCTGTCGAAGTGGAGACATAGTACAATGAAGTCACTAACACTTTATTACCCAAACGAGACATAGTACAATGAAGTCACTAACACTTTATTACCCAAACGAGACATAGTACAATGAAGTCACTAACACTTTATTACCCAAACGAGGCATAGTACAATGAAGTCACTAACACTTTATTACCCAAACGAGACATAGTACAATGAAGTCACTAACACTTTATTACCCAAACGAGACATAGTACAATGAAGTCACTAACACTTTATTACCCAAACGAGACATAGTACAATGAAGTCACTAACACTTTATTACCCAAACGAGGCATAGTACAATGAAGTCACTAACACTTTATTACCCAAACGAGACATAGTACAATGAAGTCACTAACACTTTATTACCCAAACGAGACATAGTACAATGAAGTCACTAACACTTTATTACCCAAACGAGACATAGTACAATGAAGTCACTAACACTTTATTACCCAAACGAGACATAGTACAATGAAGTCACTAACACTTTATTACCCAAACGAGACATAGTACAATGAAGTCACTAACACTTTATTGCCCAAACGAGACATAGTACAATGAAGTCACTAACACTTTATTACCCAAAGGAGACATAGTACAATGAAGTCACTAACACTTTATTACCCAAACGAGATATAGTACAATGAAGTCACTAACACTTTATTACCCAAACGAGACATAGTACAATGAAGTCACTAACACTTTATTACCCAAACGAGACATAGTACAATGAAGTCACTAACACTTTATTACCCAAACGAGACATAGTACAATGAAGTCACTAACACTTTATTACCCAAACGAGACATAGTACAATGAAGTCACTAACACTTTATTACCCAAAGGAGACATAGTACAATGAAGTCACTAACACTTTATTACCCAAACGAGGCATAGTACAATGAAGTCACTAACACTTTATTACCCAAAGGAGACATAGTACAATGAAGTCACTAACACTTTATTACCCAAAGGAGGCATAGTACAATGAAGTCACTAACACTTTATTACCCAAACGAGACATAGTACAATGAAGTCACTAACACTTTATTACCCAAACGAGACATAGTACAATGAAGTCACTAACACTTTATTACCCAAACGAGACATAGTACAATGAAGTCACTAACACTTTATTACCCAAACGAGACATAGTACAATGAAGTCAATAACACTTTATTACCCAAACGAGACATAGTACAATGAAGTCACTAACACTTTATTACCCAAACGAGACATAGTACAATGAAGTCACTAACACTTTATTACCCAAACGAGACATAGTACAATGAAGTCACTAACACTTTATTACCCAAACGAGGCATAGTACAATGAAGTCACTAACACTTTATTACCCAAACGAGACATAGTACAATGAAGTCACTAACACTTTATTACCCAAACGAGACATAGTACAATGAAGTCACTAACACTTTATTACCCAAACGAGACATAGTACAATGAAGTCACTAACACTTTATTACCCAAACGAAGTTGCCATGGAACTCTAATAATTAATCATAACCTTAACCACGGAAATGTGGTTCTACAAAAGAGGATAAAGATTACCACAGGTAGCTAAACGGCACGGGCGTAATACCGACCACATTACCCCAAAAATCATGTGCCGAAGGTCTTGTAAAATTTATGGTCACTAACACCATATTCCCTATACGCCACTTGGCGTGACGGGAGCACTTTACTTTTTTTTTTTTTTTTACTTTACAGGTAGCTAAAATGAGTAATGAGGATATTCTAAAAAAATTATTACCATCATCAGGAGAAGCCACGTACTTCCATACAGTGAGAAGCGACCTGTTGCTATGTATTTTGACAACTGGGGAATTTGAGGCTAAAAGCGGTAGAGGGAATAAGAGAGAACGATATCAGATAGTTTAGAAGTGAATGGATTGTTTAGGAAGTGATTTAGCATAACTATAGATACAGGAATTTGTGAAGGGACATGATCGCCTATATCAGCAGGCACTTTCACTTAATGTTAATAACAATGACATGTTCTAGTGATTTACAAATGTGTGTATTAGGTCGGTATCGTTTGTGTTCGATGTGTACACGGTACGTCCGTTCATGGAAATGCGGCCCCAAGGATTGGCAGCGCTACAGGCAGTCATCTCGTTGTAGATGTGCTCTTTGATCTCGTTTTTGGCTGCTTCCGGTTGCACTCAGAGGTCAGACGTATCCTGCAACCAAGTGGTTCTAAAAATATGCAGATTTGTAACCCAGATTATAAGTGTATGACGATGGACGTTCTGCTTGTGAAAGTGCTTCTATATGATGCAACTTGGCGAACATAATCATTGCTTAGATATTGAATGGGTGATAGTCTTCTAAACATTGGCGTAGATACCTTTTGTGTAGGAGTGGGGTAGGGGACGGGGGTTAGAGTGCTGAATAATTTCAGCTATTAGTTCTAATTATGTCACTAAATGGGATTTTTTCATCCTTTTGCCATTAAATACGTGTTTCAGGAACGATTATTTCAGTTGTATATTTATATTGATGCTATTAGTTTGATTTATTCAAATGTTTGTACTTTTTTATGTTGCCGACAGATTTTGGCTTTAATCTCTTTACTCATATGATTAGTTCAGCTGAGCTTTAGCGGGATTTATTAATGGAATTATCTCCGCTGTTTGTAAATATGTGGTTCAGGGATAATCTATCTCAGCTGTTTGTAAATATGTGGTTCATGGATAATCTATCTCAGCTGTTTGTAAATATGTGGTTCATGGATAAACTATCTCAGCTGTTTGTAAATATGTGGTTCATGGATAAACTATCTCAGCTTTTTGTAAATATGTGGTCCATGGATAAACTATCTCAGCTGTTTGTGAATATGAGGTTCATGGATAAACTATCTCAGCTGTTTGTGAATATGAAGTTCATTGATAAACTGTCTCAGCTGTTTGTGAATATGAGGTTCATTGATAAACTATCTCAGCTGTTTGTAAATATGTGGTCCATGGATAAATTATCTCAGCTGTTTGTAAATATGTGGTCCATGGATAAATTATCTCAGCTGTTTGTGAATATGAGGTTCATTGACAAACTATCTCAGCTGTTTGTGAATATGAGGTTCATGGATAAACTATCTCAGCTGTTTGTGAATATGAGGTTCATGGATAAACTATCTCAGCTGTTTGTGAATATGAAGTTCATTGATAAACTATCTCAGCTGTTTGTAAATATGTGGTTCATGGATAAACTATCTCAGCTGTTTGTAAATATGTGGTCCATGGATAAATTATCTCAGCTGTTTGTAAATATGTGGTCCATGGATAAATTATCTCAGCTGTTTGTGAATATGAGGTTCATTGACAAACTATCTCAGCTATTTGTGAATATGAGGTTCATGGATAAACTATCTCAGCTGTTTGTAAATATGTGGTCCATGGATAAACTATCTCAGCTGTTTGTAAATATGTGGTCCATGGATAAATTATCTCAGCTGTTTGTAAATATGTGGTCCATGGATAGATTATCTCAGCTGTTTGTAAATATGTGGTCCATGGATAAACTATCTCAGCTGTTTGTGAATATGTGGTCCATGGATAAATTATCTCAGCTGTTTGTAAATATGTGGTCCATGGATAAATTATCTCAGCTGTTTGTAAATATGTGGTCCATGGATAAATTATCTCAGCTGTTTGTAAATATGTGGTCCATGGATAAATTATCTCAGCTGTTTGTAAATATGTGGTCCATGGATAAATTATCTCAGCTGTTTGTAAATATGTGGTCCATGGATAAATTATCTCAGCTGTTTGTGAATATGAGGTTCATTGATAAACTATCTCAGCTGTTTGTGAATATGAGGTTCATGGATAAACTATCTCAGCTGTTTGTAAATATGTGTATGTGGTCCATGGATAAATTATCTCAGCTGTTTGTAAATATGTGGTCCATGGTTAAACTATCTCAGCTGTTTGTAAATATGTGGTTCATGGATAAATTATTCGATCAGAATTTTTAATGAAGTTATTTGTTTATTTCATTTGTTTATTAATATTGTAGTCCATGTTTGAATTATTTCAACTCAGATTTTACAGATATAATTAGTTTTAATTATCTCAAGTGTTTGTATATAATGGTATTACTAAGATTTTTTAAAAAAATATGGTATTGTTATCGACTTTGCAGGTTGAATAATTGTTTTTGCTTTCTTTTTGAAGAGCATGTTTGTTTGTATTGTTCCGTTTATCTCATTAACAGATTCGCAATCTTTATTATCCAAGTTGCTTATTAATCTTAATACTTGCTGTGTTGCCTCGTATCATTTGTTTACTTTTTACAATCATAGTCTAATAGATCTAAAAAAAATAAATAAAATAACGGGCCTCCTTGTCATACTCCTTTTTCTTTACAATTACGAGACTTGAGCCGATGTTCACTGAACTACAGAAGGAAAACCCAGCTATAGAAGTTAAATCTTATACTACAGACAATAATCCAAAGAATCTTATTTTGCAAACAAAATTGTTATGTTTACACGAGAAGCAGTCTGTCGATAAATCCCGAAAAGAAACCTCCAGTTGACAAGTCTCTACAGAAACCTCCAGTTGACAAGTCTCTACAAAAACCTCCAGTTGACAAGTCTCTACAAAAACCTCCAGTTGACAAGTCTCTACAAAAACCTCCAGTTGACAAGTCTCTACAAAAACATCCAGTTGACAAGTTCCTACAAAAACTTCCAGTTGACAAGTCTCTACAAAATCCTCCAGTTGACAAGTTCCTACAAAACCCTCCAGTTGACAAGTCTCTACAAAAACCTCCAGTTGACAAGTCTCTTTAAAAACCTCCAATTGACAAGTCTCTACAAAAACCTCCAGTTGAAGGCCTTTTGCGCCGTAACGTCGTTCTGGTTTCTGTTGTCCGTTTGCTACGTGAAGCTTTACCCATACCATTCTCTCTCTATATATATTTGTTCATTTCTCATCACTGTTAGCTTCACTGCAGCTTCGCATTTTGATGCCTTTATGTGCTTTTCTTTGTCTTGACCCTAGAAATTATAAAACTTTTTTGTTGGGTCTGTTATAGACTGGTTATAGGTTATAGACTAGAATAATTTGACTGGTTTATTCTGTATTTTGTTAAAGTGTGAGTCACCGCCCCTGAAATACAATCTCGAGATAATTAAACTAGGTAATTAAAGGACGCTAGCATCTGCAACGACAGCAACATTTATAAATATTTTATGAATAATTCAAATCCAAATATCTTGAATACGCTAAGTGCGCACATCCACTTTGTGATAAAATACAGGACAACCGGCGTGACGTCAGCAAGTCAGTCATCAGGCTTACTATCTCCAGGTCACTATGTACGATATATACTTAGATTGTTTCAGTTGGCTTTCTACTCATCCAAACATGGGTGTTAACATTATAGTGAGGTTATCGCGTTAGTCTGACAAATCAATTTGGACTGTTGTAGTACGCCAGAGATAGCCAATCTGGCCAGTAGGGTAGGGAGGGAGAAGGAAAGTAACATGGTACTAAAAACATCACGCTAAAGTCGGACGTAGTAAAGTAAAGAGCCCCGGTCACGCCAAGTAGCGTATAGGGAATATGGTGTTAGTGACCATAAATTTTACAGACCTTCGGCACATGATTTATAAGGTAATGTGGTCGGTATTACGCCCATGCCGCTTTACTTTCCCAGAAAAAAATCCGGTACCCATTAAAGGCTGGGTGAACCCGGAAGCCATCGGTTGGGATCGAACCCTACCTCTTATCCTTTGTAGTCCAGTTTACTAACCACTGAGCTATCGCGACTCCCATAAAGTCGGGCGCCCTGCGCTGTAAAAAAAAAAAAAAAACAGACATCACACATTGCTGTAACACAATACAGCTCATTTACGCCCATTTGCGCATTTGAAGAGCTGACAAAGAAGAAGAGGGTCAATTTGATAAAAAGTAGAAAACAAACGATAAAATATTATTTAACACTCATCATTTACCTTTCTGATGTTTTTACCTTTCAGGCATGCGCACCGCGGTATGTATATTTCTCTGAGCTCATAGACAAACAAGAGCCTATCGGAGCCTGCTACCTCGCAAAGACCAGCACAACCAAATACGAGAAGTACATACCATGTGCTGCAGGTAATATGATTGTGTTCCAGCTCTCATTGGTGTTACCTTGACATTTAAAACACCTGTCTAAATAGACATTTACCTCTTAGAGTAAGAAATGCACCACGTTTTTATATTTTGCTTTTCCAAAATTATCTGGGTATTAGAGATAAGAAAAGATAATTCTAGCAAGCCCCGTGGTATTTGTGATTTTTTTGGTCTCATATTTTTGTTAAAAATTGATGTACTTTTTGGTAACATGGTCAGCATTACTCCAGTGCAAATTTTCGTTATCTCAAAAGAATCTGATACTCATATATGACCGGGTGAACTTAGAAGCTATGGGGTGAACTAAGGGGATAGAACCCTAGCTTTTGTCCTCAGTAGCGGCCTTCAGTTATTAGAATTACACCAAATATATGATATCATTTAGTGCGATAACATGGAGGTAACATTCAAAGAAATCTATACAAATTAGCCAGTGCTACACAGACAGTATGTTCTGTAAGAGTAGAAGTGGATTCATTACTGGGTAAACGCTGAAAATCTTCAGACATCATTGAATGCTCAATTGTCTGCGAAGAAACATTTTATCAGCCTCATTTATCAGGCTAACAGCTCCAGACGAATGTGGATCTCGACGTTGACTTGTCCCGAGCATTTTTATCACTTCGGTTGTGGGTTTCTTCTATGCTAAGATAATAGACTGGTCAACGTATTTTTTTTTCTCTGAGCCTCCTTCTTTCATTATCATCATTGAGTGCCGTCTCCGCATCGAAGGTTGGCTACCATGCAGCGCCATTCCGCTCTGTCTCTTGCTTTGATGGTGCAGATTGTCATAGGTTTACTTTTCCATCTTTTGATGTTACTCTTTCATGTTAGTCTTGGTCTGCATCTGCCTCTTTTACCTTGTATTTCCTTACAGGTCTTCTTTACAGATCGTTTTATTTGCTATCACAATTCATTCCAAGCTTATTTCCGTTACATTGTGTCTTGTTTCCCTTTTACGTTAAGGGATCAACTTATGGTGTTGGCATTTATAAGCTATGTTTTGGTAAAAGTACGTTTCATTAAAATCTTAAAGAATATCCAGCTTAATTGAAAAAAAAAACACAATTTCTTATTTAATTTTTCTTGTCATCAAATAATAGTTTGTAAAGAAGAGAGGCACTGAGAAGAACATTGATCAGAGAGGCAAGAGCAGCAGGAATCAGCTCCCTCAATGAGATAGAGTTGCTTGCACAGAACAGAGACAAAATGGCGAGATTTGATAAAAGATTTTTACAAGAGTTGAAAACTGCTAAAATAAAAAATTAGATAAGAGAAAGAGTATCTGTGTCTATGCCCTATGGGCCGGCTACAGCTCGGAAGGTCAATAGATAGATAGAAAGAAAATGAAAAGGGAGGTCGCGATAGAAGAGATTTGTTAACTGATCTACTGAGGTTAAAAGTTCGGATTTGATCCGGACAAGGTTTTTTTTTTTTTTTTTGTTGTTGTTTTTGGTTTAGTTCACTAAACCTTAAACATGCACCGGCGTTTTTTTTTTTATGTAAAAGAAAAAAAATGTCTGGCGTAGTGCCGACCACGCTCCCTTACATGTTGATGGTCATAACAATTAAGGACTCAAACATCATCTTCCACTCAGATTTTCTCATTCTAAGCTTAATGGTTTTTTTTTTTTTAAAGAAAGAATAACCAGGAATATGTGTCATGCCTTTCATTGTCTGGTATCCAGTTAAATAAATTATACTCTCGGAACAGCCAAGACAATTACTTTAATAAGTAGGTACTGGAAAACATCTTTTAAAAGTTTCAATTATCAGCTCCCTTTGTATGGTTAGTTAAACAGGTAAGTATGTATGTCTCTAAGTGTTTATTATATTTGTTTTATTTCGCTTTCAAGCAGGAGATATTTCTAATTCATGATATTTAATGTTTTTCGATATTCACAATTTTCTGACATTTCATTTATGTTGGTAGGCATATATTTCTTGCAATTAAAACACGTGTTTTTATAGACCTGTCAGAGTGTTTGTGTTCTACCGAGTAGAAATCATGTCCTTAAAAAATGAGTGCAAGTCTTGGATTTAAAGAATTGTGTAGTCAGTTTCTACAAATTATTTCAATCAGCTCGTCTCTTTAAATAAAATGCATAAATCTTGTCTGTTTATTTAATACGTTTAGATCGAGGTTTATTTATTTATTTTTGTTCAAATGTGTGTAGATCTTGTACCCTTATAAAAAAATGTGTGAGGATCATATATTTAGTTAACATTTGTTTGTATCGTTTTCGTTTTCTGGTATGAAATGTTTGAAGATTTTGTCTCACTATAAAATGTGTACGTGTAATCTTATACGTTTAAACATGTATCGTGTATTTGTGTACTTCTCAACGTAAGACTTGTATTCTATCAAATGTATGTACATCTCAACGTAAGGTTTGTATTCTATCAAATCGGTGTACATCTCAACGTAAGACTTGTGTTCTATCAAATATGTGTACATCTCAACGTAAGACTTGTATTCTATCAAATATGTGTACATCTCAACGTACGACTTGTATTCTATCAAATATGTGTACATCCCAATGTAAGACTTGCATTCTATCAAATATTTGTACATCTCAACGTAGACTTGTATTCTATCAAATATGTGTACATGTAAGATTTGTATTCTATCAAATGTGTGTACATCTCAACGTAAGATTTGTATTCTATCAAATATGTGTACATCTCAACGTAAGACTTGTATTCTATCAAATGTATGCACATCTCAACGTAAGATTTGTATTCTATCAAATGTTGGTACATCTCAACGTAAGACTTGTATTCTATCAAATGTGTGTACATCTCAACGTAAGACTTGTATTCTATCAAATGTGTGTACATCTCAACGTAAGACTTGTATTCTATCAAATGTGTGTACATCTATAGATACACTCTCTTGCAAATCCCGAGCATAATTTAGAGCTTCAAATTAAAAAAAAAAAAATCAATGCAAAAATTCTCGTGTGATATGCTTTCATGAGCGTCTCTTCTAAAGAGATCAGTTTATATTTCATTCTCTGCATTTATTTTTATGTTTTATTTGGTTTGATGCCATTAGATTGTTTTTTTCCTTCATTATATGTATAGAGTTTGTGTTTATGTTTGTCGTTATTGAATTTATGTTTATTATCGACATAGATTTCTCCGGTTGTTTTGTAAACGTGCAGCTGAAGTGTAGACCACTGGTTACATGAATGTTAACAAAATGTTTGCTTGTCGTTGTCAGTAGTTACATTTGTGTTAACATTTAGCAGACAATGTGTAAAGCTTCTAGTTTTCTTAGAAATCATCAAAGACATATTCTTTTCCTAGTCTATTTTTCCCAGAATTTAAAATACAACTTGCATGGTTGTGTTATTATAAAAAAATTGGTCGTTGGACTTTGTTTGCAAATTAGTCTTTATATTTTCTTGCAAGTTATTTTCGTCCTAATAGAGTTTGAACCATATTCTAAGGTTTAGAAGCAATAGGTGCATTTATATTATCGGTTGTTTCATCTGCTTGGTCCGGGGTGCTTAGTGGGAAAAGCAGATGAATCAACACCTTGCAGAAACAAACACAGTCTGCACACGCTTCAAGAAATGCTGGGACGGGCGGTGTAGCGAGTATGGGGATGCTACTACTGTAGTGAAATAGAATAGAATAGAATAGAATAGCTTGTTTCATATGTGGTTTAGGTTTTAAAATGTAAGAAAATTATCAACATAATTAAATTATTATTTTCTAAATTTAATAAACTTTGTACAGTTTTATAGCCACTGGATGTTACACCGTCATGTTGATACATCTCTTAATTAAATCGAACATTAAATTTTCAAAGCAAGTTTTCTATTTGCCAAAGGTCTATCATTATCGTGCTAATTATCTCTTATTTTGTGTGTGCAGATCAATTCAATAATGTCTGTCTTTATTAGTTTGAAGTGATAAGGGAGGATTGATAGAGTGAGAACGTCACAGTTGCTTATCACTGGTACTTTAGTTGATTTGCTCATTTGTGCCTATCCAGGAAGATCACATTTCTGTAATTATACATATAAAGTAATTAGACGAAGTTGTACATATAAAGTAATTAGACGAAGTTGTACATATAAAGTAATTAGAAGAAGTTGTGCATATAAAGTAATTAGAAGTTGTTGTACACATAAAGTAATTAGACGAAGTTGTACATATGAGGTAATTAGACGAAGTTGTACATATAAAGTAATTAGACGAAGTTGTACATATAAAGTAATTAGAACAAGTTGTACATATAAAGTAATTAGAAGAAGCTGTGCATATAAAGTAATTAGAAGAAGCTGTGCATATAAAGTAATTAGAAGAAGCTGTGCATATAAAGTAATTAGAAGAAGCTGTACATATAAAGTAATTAGAAGAAGCTGTGCATATAAAGTAATTAGAAGAAGCTGTGCATATAAAGTAATTAGAAGAAGCTGTGCATATAAAGTAATTAGAAGAAGCTGTGCATATAAAGTAATTAGAAGAAGCTGTGCATATAAAGTAATTAGAAGAAGCTGTGCATAATAAGTAATTAGAAGAAGATGTGCATATAAAGTAATTAGAAGAAGCTGTGCATAATAAGTAATTAGAAGAAGCTGTGCATATAAAGTAATTAGAAGAAGCTGTGCATATAAAGTAATTAGAACAAGTTGTACATATAAAGTAATTAGAAGAAGTTGTGCATATAAAGTAATTAGAAGAAGATGTGCATATAAAGTAATTAGAAGAAGATGTGCATATAAAGTAATTAGAAGAAGCTGTGCATATAAAGTAATTAGAAGAAGCTGTGCATATAAAGTAATTAGAAGAAGCTGTGCATATAAAGTAATTAGAAGAAGCTGTGCATATAAAGTAATTAGAAGAAGCTTTGCATATAAAGTAATTAGAAGAAGCTGTGCATATAAAGTAATTAGAAGAAGCTGTGCATATAAAGTAATTAGAAGAAGCTGTGCATATAAAGTAATTAGAAGAAGCTGTGCATATAAAGTAATTAGAAGAAGCTGTGCATATAAAGTAATTAGAAGAAGCTGTGCATATAAAGTAATTAGAAGAAGCTGTGCATAATAAGTAATTAGAAGAAGATGTGCATATAAATTAATTAGAAGAAGCTGTGCATAATAAGTAATTAGAAGAAGCTGTGCATATAAAGTAATTAATTAGAACAAGTTGTACATATAAAGTAATTAGAAGAAGTTGTGCATATAAAGTAATTAGAAGAAGATGTGCATATAAAGTAATTAGAAGAAGATGTGCATATAAAGTAATTAGAAGAAGCTGTGCATATAAAGTAATTAGAAGAAGCTGTGCATAATAAGTAATTAGAAGAAGATGTGCATATAAAGTAATTAGAAGAAGCTGTGCATAATAAGTAATTAGAAGAAGCTGTGCATATAAAGTAATTAGAAGAAGCTGTGCATAATAAGTAATTAGAAGAAGCTGTGCATATAAAGTAATTAGAAGAAGCTGTGCA
Source organism: Megaustenia siamemsis (assembly GCA_032433765.1). Lineage (NCBI taxonomy): Eukaryota > Metazoa > Mollusca > Gastropoda > Stylommatophora > Ariophantidae > Megaustenia > Megaustenia siamemsis. The sequence goes on along the minus strand of JAVIAB010000051.1, from coordinate 79,245,610 downwards.
TATAAAGTAATTAGAAGAAGCTGTGCATATAAAGTAATTAGAAGAAGCTGTGCATATAAAGTAATTAGAAGAAGCTGTGCATATAAAGTAATTAGAAGAAGCTGTGCATATAAAGTAATTAGAAGAAGCTGTGCATAATAAGTAATTAGAAGAAGCTGTGCATATAAAGTAATTAGAAGAAGCTGTGCATAATAAGTAATTAGAAGAAGCTGTGCATATAAAGTAATTAGAAGAAGCTGTGCATATAAAGTAATTAGAACAAGTTGTACATATAAAGTAATTAGAAGAAGCTGTGCATATAAAGTAATTAGAATAAGTTGTACATATAAACGACTGCCAGGGAAAATGGATTAACACGCAAAATTCAGTTCCTAGTCTCTAGGGACTTCGTCAGAGGTAAAAGCTGACGAACGAAAAAAAAAAATGACCGTTGATAGTCATAGTTTTGCGTTCCGAGCACTTGATGATGTTTGGAAGTAGCTTCAAGCTCTGATTTCCGTTTTTCAAGCCTGCAGATGAACAAAGCAGCCATTTGTTGGTGTATCTGGCACCGGTCATGTACGGCAGACTTCATTCAGTCAGTGGTCAACCTTTGCAGTGTGTCTGTCCCATAATGTTCGTCTTTTTTTCCACGGCCGTTGATTATCTTGATCTTAGTTCGTCTATCTTTTTCCTTACTGGTGGAGTCCACTGATTTGCAGTTCGTGTGATTCTTCTGGATCTTTTTGAGAACACGACCTATCAAGCGCTATCGTGCACTTGTATCACAATGTGTATGTGCCCTTGGTCGCATCCTTTGAGCAGTTTTTGGTCAACTAATTTTCTTTGACCTTTAACTTGCAGTTTGTTTTCTTTGTTTCTTTGTTTGCGACTGCAGCTTTATATCTCTAGTTACGTCCTGAAGGGCTTCATTTTGCATGACATCATTTTTCCTCCTGTCTTCATTCACATCGGCAGCCGTTGCTCAGGTGCCCCTCGCACCAGACTTCAGAGGTTGCCTCATTTTTTTTTTTTCAATAGTGTTGACGTTTTGGAACAGAATTGACCAATCACGCTTGCCCGAGCAACGGCCATTTTGGACCAATTTTTGTTCTCCATTTATAACTGCCACTGGTTCTTTAGCGTGTGTGTAATGTACAGGAACGAATTCAAAATAAACAAAGAAATTAGAGAAATTGCCTATCAACCACTAATATCTTCAGTAATCAAGAAAAGACGATGGTCATATGTTGGACATGTGATGTGGAGAGATAATAACCTAATAACAAAGCAAGACCTCAAGTGGGAAACAGGTAAGAGGAAAAGAGGCCGATCCAGAGAGACACTGAGAAGAACATTGAACAGAGAGGCAAGAGCAGCAGGAATCGGCTCCCCCATTGAGATAGAGTTGCTTGCACAGAGTAGAGACAAAAGGCTAGATTTGATAAACTATCTTTAGAAAGATTGAAAACTGCTAAAATAAAAATTTAGAAAATAGAAAGAGTATCTGGGTCTATGCCCTATGGGCCGACTACGGCTCAACAGGCCAATAGATAGAATGTACAAGAGACCTGTATATATCGGATCTCAGTACACATGGTCCAGGGAAGGGTAAAGCCATTCAGAAAAAGGCAGATTCGAAGTGAAAATGTCCCCATCGCCTGTGGCGGGTTCGGTACCGGAACGATCTTTTGGAGCAGAGGCCGATGTCATACCTCTAGACCAACCAACACGCATGCAGTTTCCATGTTTCCCTTTCTGTTGCAAAATTAACATATCCGTGTAGAAGCAGCACTGAGGTTGCACAGTTCTCATATATCTGTAAACATTTAGTGTAGTCTTTGTGATGCGTTTAATGGATCTTCACACAATGTCTTTACATTCTGACGTCAGCAAATCACATAACGAATTCCTCACCACCAACCGAGCTCAAAACAACAATCCATAAACACTCGCGGAACCAATTTCATATTTGGGCACGGAGCAAACGATAAGTGAATATGCCATTGTCAGACAGTCATCTAATATTAGTAGCTTTAATTAAAATAAATAAATAGCTTCGTCTTAATAAAAAACAAATTATTTTGTGTGCGATAGGCGCTATGTAGTGAGTATAATGTTATGTTATGTTAAATGTTATGTAGAGCCAGTCTTAACATAGGGATGTGAATCATGGACAATAGGACAACGGACAAGAAAATCACTTTGGAGTCTGTAGAAATGTGGTTTTACAGAAGAATATTGAGAATACCATGGACAGCTAACAAGAGTAATGAAAACGTTCTGAAAGAGGTGAAAGTAAAAAGCGAGCTAATTTCCAATATTAGGAAGAAACAATCATTTTTTGGTCATGTAATGAGAAGGGAACAGTTGGAATATATTGTGGCAACTGGGAAAATTGAGGGACGAAGAGATAGAGGGAAGCAAAGAGAAAAAATACCAGACAGCTTGAGAGAATGGCTTGGCAGAAGGCCAATAACAGAAATGATAAATGTCTAGATCGAAAATTGTGGAGAGACATGATCACCTGCCAGCAGGCTCGACACTTGATGATGATTAGTGAGTATATGGGGGAGGTAATACCACATAACTCTTCAAAATGGGAATAAAGTAAATGTGAGTCTCAATGATTAATTATGTGTGAAATGTAAGAAATAAATTGTTATGTGTAAAAACATACGCCTGCAAATCTCGGAGTAAATGTAAATGTTATAAAAGAAACGAAATAGATTAAACAGAAAAATTGATAGAAGTTAAATGGTTATTAGATGAGAGAGTGTTAGGTACGCTGTTCAAAGAATTCGCATTCGTTACTGTCATTCTGATTTTAAAAAGGTACCTGACTCGCAAAAGTTGAAAGCAAAATTCAGACGCCATTCTGTTTTTGGGTCCCTACCTCAGAGTTAAGAATGTAAATTACTCAGCTATTTTTGGCACATTATTTATAGTATTAGAAAAGTTAAGACAGTCAGCTATTTTTGGCACATTATTTATAGTATTAGAAAAGTTAAGACAGACAGCTATTTTTGGCACATTATTTATAGTATTAGAAAAGTTAAGACAGTCAGCTATTTTTGGCACTTTATTTATAGTATTAGAAAAGTTAAGGCAATCAGCTATTTTTGGCACAATATTTATAGTATTAGAAAAGTTAAGACAGTCAGCTATTTTTGGCACATTATTTATAGTATTAGAAAAGTTAAGACAGTCAGCTATTTTTGGCACAGTATTTATAGTATTAGAAAAGTTAAGACAGTCAGCTATTTTTGGCACATTATTTATAGTATTAGAAAAATTAAGACAGTCAGCTGTTTTTGGCACATTATTTATAGTATTAGAAGAGTTAAGACAGTCAGCTATTTTTGGCACGTTATTTATAGTATTAGAAAAATTAAGGCAGACAGCTATTTTTGGCACAGTATTTATAGTATTATAAAAGTTATGGCAGACAACTATTTTTGGCACAGTATTTATAGTATTAGAAAAGTTAAGACAGACAGCTATTTTTGGCACATTATTTATAGTATTAGAAAAGTTAAGACAGTCAGCTATTTTTGGCACAGTATTTATAGTATTAGAAAAGTTAAGACAGACAGCTATTTTTGGCACATTATTTATAGTATTAGAAAAGTTATGGCAGACAGCTATTTTTGGCACATTATTTATAGTATTGGGAGCCGCGATAGCACAGTGGTTAGTGAACTGGACTACAATGGACAAGAGGTAGAGTTCGATCCCAACCGACGGCTTCCGGGTTCACCCAGCCTTAAATGGGTACCGGATTTTTTTCTGGGAAAGTAAAGTGGCACGGGCGTAATACCGACCACATTACCCCAAAAATCATGTGCTAAAGGTCTGTGAAATGTATAGTCATTAACACCATATTTCCTATACGCCACTTGGCGTGACGGGGTTACTTTACTTTTTTATTTATAGTATTAGAAAGGTAAGGCAGGCATCTATTTTTGGCACATTATTTATAGTATTAGAAAAGTTGAGACAGTCAGCTATTTTTGGCACATTATTTACAGAATTAGAAAAGTTAAGGCATTCAGCTATTTTTGGCACATTATTTACAGAATTAGAAAAGTTAAGACATTTAGCTATTTTTGGCACATTTTTTATAGTATTAGAAAAGTTGAGACAGTCAGCTATTTTTGGACACATTATTTACAGAATTAGAAAAGTTAAGGCATTCAGCTATTTTTGGCACGTTATTTATAGTATTAGAAAAGTTGAGACAGTCAGCTATTTTGTGCACATTTTTTACAGAATTAGAAAAGTTAAGGCATTCAGCTATTTTTGGCACATTATTTGCAGAATTAGAAAAGTTAAGGCATTCAGCTATTTTTGGCACATTATTTACAGAATTAGAAAAGTTAAGGCATTCAGCTATTTTTGGCACATTATTTACAGAATTAGAAAAGTTAAGGCATTCAGCTATTTTTGGCACATTATTTACAGAATTAGAAAAGTTAAGACATTCAGCTATTTTTGGCACATTATTTACAGGATTAGTGAAGTAACAATTTCCAGCTGTTTTTTATTGGTAAACAAACGTAGAAGAGTTGAGGCATCAAGATTGAGGTGCCTAACACACATAGTTAAAAACAGATTTAACCCTCAATTATTTGTAGGTGTCTCACACACACAATAGTGCGGCAATTTAACATCCTTCTGAATCTGTGTCTAACTCACATTTCTAGATATTACTTAAATATATTTTGGTGAGCTACACACAGTTTTATCATTTGAATCAAGCAGCTAACTAGCTTACGAAACAAAAAACGGTAAAACCTCGAGGAAATATACTCATTTCTTCACACCTAATTGCTAAATTTTTAGTAATGTACTGTAATACCTCAAATATTTCATGTTTCTACAATTTGATATATTTATGAAACTACTTTATGTTTACATCATGGAATATATGGGAGTTTATTGTAGGTTCAAATGATTGAAAGAAAATGAATCATTTGTAAACAAGTCCAACCAACCAAAACTCATTATCTCTGGAAATTGCTAGAAAGTTGTGTATTTCTGGCTCTGACTGAATGTGACTAAATTTCGCAATTTTTAAAATAGAGCTATTTTTAGAAAAATCGCTGATGTATATCGATAGATACAGATCGTTGATACATCATCGATATTTCTCTTTTATGAAAACGTATCTGTCGATTATATATTAAACTAACTGAAAACATTGCTGAGAACAAAAATAAGCAATAGCGCGTTCTCGGAGATAAAGAGTTGCCCCCCCCCCCCGTTTCCCCTTACCAAATGTTGCTATACACATGGCTCATGTTAGTTTCTACCTCATTTTAAATTGCATGCATGGAGCCACCCAACAAAAAAAAAAAAAAAAAAAAAAACCAAAAGCGATTCTCCTTTACTTTTGTCTTGTACTAGGCGGAAGTTCATACTACATATGAAAATGTAACAACAAATTCAGAATTTGAAGGCAGCACGTACACAAAATAACTTTGTTATCTTATTTTCTCCCCCACGTTATTTATTAAAACACATTATTACCGCACACTTTTGCCTAGTATAATTTATTTAATATATATATATTTGCATACAAATTTGCTATTCAGCTTTCTTTTTATATATAATTTTGGAATGTCGGCTTTTTGTGTGTGTGTTTTATAAACACCAGTGGTTCCCAACATGTGTTCTACTACACTGCCCAATCTACCCCCAATCACGTTGTCAGATCTCGTGTAGACGAGATTTAGTCTCAATAAATTAATATACATTCCTGCCTTCCCAGTCCCTAAATAATTTTCTGTCTCATAAATTAATCTTTGATGTCCCTTGTTTTAATAACATATTTTAACTGCGATAAGATTATATCAACTTGTCTTCAAAGTTGTATTGTTTATGAAAAGTCATATTTAGTCATCTCCTAATTTAAAAGAGCTGAAAGTCATGCAAAATCTGGCGCGCGTGAAAAGTAATCGTTACTTAATAACGTGGTCGCGGTTTAATGAATGAATTTCTTAGTTTAGTTGCTAGGAATGAGCAGCTGAAATTTGCGGTCCACAAGATGGGAGAGAGAGAGAGAGAGAGAGGAGGAGGAAATAGGAGAAAAAAAAGGAAGCAGAAAGAGTGAAAGAGAGATGGCAGCAAGAGAAAGAAGCAAGAGAGAGAGGGAGAAACGAGAGAGAGGATGAGAAAGAGTAAAGGAGTGAGAAGGAGAATGAATAATAGATAATAAGACAGAGTTGTTTGCGAGAGAGAAGAAAAAGGAAAAAATAGAAAAAAAGTAAGTATTAAAGAGAAAAAGTAAGAGACGCTTGAGAGAGAGAGAGAGAGAGAGAGATAGATAGAGAGAGAGAGAGAGAGAGAGAAGAAAGAGGGGAAAAATAGAAATAGAAAAGAAGTAAGAAGAAGAGAGAAAAAGTAAGATAAGAGTGAGAGAGAGGGAGAGAGGAGGAACAATTAAAATAAAAGATAAATTACGTCACGTCGCCAGGTTGAACTTTAATTGTCACAGACTTAGTCTTAAGTCCTCTCAGTTACAAACAAGCTGTCAGTCGCCACTCCGCTAAAAGTTGATTATACTAGGGCGCATATTTGCGCTCTCACCGTCCCTGTATTCTTCCTACCGCCCTAGACAAAGGGGCGATATCACACACTTTGGGAACACCTGATGATAGATTGCCACAGCTCACTGCCACCGCCCATTTTGTTGACTCAATAAGCAACTAACACTTGGCTTATTTTTGCATGGGGTGCCATCTAGCTGTGGATCGCTCGGATATCGTTGACCAATATCATCGACAAGGTTACTGCCAAGCAGGCTTTTCTGCAGTGTTCTCCAGTGTAAGTTTCATAGTTACTTTAGCACCTCTTGTAATAATCAAGTAATCAGTAATAGATTACTGCGTGCCGCATCAACATTTTCAGTGATTTTGCTTTTTTTTTTTTTTGTATTAGTATTACCTGCAGTAAATAAAATATTGCACTGCATGCCACTTTCCAATATGCATTATGGGAGTGTATCATTATGGTTATTATTATATCATTTTGGTAAAGGGGTTTTCAACATATAAGTTTGAAGTCGCTTGCCTGTCCCCTGGAAATCACGCTCCTACCAACGCTGCCGAAATGGGTGCATGATTTGCTAGTTCTTTGGTTCTTTGGTTATGGAAGGCCCCGGTATCACTGCAAACGAATTAAAATCCATAACTGCTCAACCGCCCGTGCCAGTGGAATCATCCAAATTACTTACATATCTCTCAAACAAAGAAAGGTAGCTGCAGTCCCCATCATAGCAGTCTCAGCACACGCCAAAAGACATACGATTCGCTAGTGAGTCAAGGCAATAAAGGCTCCTTACCTTCAGTTACTTCGTGCTGCTGCCGTGAAGCTAAAAACTCTACGATATGGCACGGGATGAGATGTTATCTTTTATAACATTCCAGATTATACTTATTATGATTAGATCACGTTTATATGACTTTTAGATAATGTCTACATGACTCTTAGATAAAGTGTATTTGACTGTTTGGTAATGTCTACTTGAATGTTAGGTAAAGTCTACATGACTCTTATGTAAAGTCTACTTAACTGTTAAGTAAAGTCTACTTCACTGTTATACAAGATCTACTTGACTGTTATATGAGGTCTACTTGACTATTAAATAGGGTCTACTTGACTATTAAATAGGGTCTACTTGACTGTTATATGAGGTCTACTTGACTATTAAATAGGGTCTACTTGACTATTAAATAGGGTCTGCTTGACTATTAAATAGGGTCTACTTGACTATTAAATAGGGTCTACTTGACTATTAAATAGGGTTTACTTGACTATTAAATAGGGTCTACTTGACTATTAAATAGGGTCTACTTGACTATTAAATAGGGTTTACTTGACTATTAAATAGGGTCTACTTTACTATTAAATAGGGTCTACTTGACTATTAAATAGGGTCTACTTGACTATTAAATAGGGTTTACTTGACTATTAAATAGGGTTTACTTGACTATTAAATAGGGTCTACTTGACTATTAAATAGGGTTTACTTGACTATTAAATAGGGTTTACTTGACTATTAAATAGGGTCTACTTGACTATTAAATAGGGTTTACTTGACTATTAAATAGGGTTTACTTGACTATTAAATAGGGTTTACTTGACTATTAAATAGGGTCTACTTGACTATTAAATAGGGTCTACTTGACTATTAAATAGGGTCTACTTGACTATTAAATAGGGTCTACTTGACTATTAAATAGGGTCTACTTGACTATTAAATAGGGTTTACTTTACTATTAAATATGGTCTACTTGACTATTAAATAGGGTCTACTTGACTATTAAATAGGGTCTACTTGACTATTAAATAGGGTTTACTTGACTATTAAATAGGGTTTACTTGACTATTAAATAGGGTTTACTTGACTATTAAATAGGGTCTACTTGACTATTAAATAGGGTCTACTTGACTATTAAATAGGGTCTACTTTACTATTAAATAGGGTCTACTTGACTATTAAATAGGGTCTACTTGACTATTAAATAGGGTTTACTTGACTATTAAATAGGGTCTATCTATTGACCTTTCGAGCCGTAACCGGCCCATAGGGCGTAGACCAAGATACACCTTCTCCTATATGGATTTTTTTGTTCTAGCAGTTTTCTTTTAAAGATATTTTATCAAATCTCGCCATCTGTCTCTGTTCTGTGCAAGCAGTTCTATCTCATTGAGGGAGCCGACTCCTGCTGCTCTTGCCTCTCTCATCAATGTTCTTCTCAGTGTCTCCCTGGGTCTTCCTCTTTTTCTTTTACCTGTTGTTTCCCATATGAGGGCTTGCTTTGCTATTCGGTTATTATCTCTTCTCATCACATGTCCAACGTATGACCATCGTCTTTTCTTTATTACTGAAGATATTAGTGGTTGATTGGCGATTTCTCTAATTTCCTCATTTGTTTTGAATTCGTTCCATGCTATACCAAGTATTTTCCTTAGACATTTATTTTCAAATGCGTTCAACTTTGTTTCTATATCTCTTGTTGTTTTCCAGCTTTCACACGCATACGTAAGGGTTGATAGTACATTTGATTTGAATAGCCTAAGTTTTGTGTTTGTGCTGATAAGTTTTGATTTCCACAACTTTTCAAGGCTTCTGAAAGACATTGCTGCTTTAGCTATTCTGATTTTAATTTCTTTGCTCGTATCCCCTTCTCGATCAATGTGACTTCCAAGATAGATAAAGTGATCGATCTCTTCTACTGGTTTGTTTTCCATGTATATTTTGTCACTTGTTGGAATTAAACTTTTCATGACTTTAGTCTTTTCATGATTGATCTCAAGCCCAATTTTGCTGGCTATTGATGATAGTTCATTTGTGTTTTCCTGCATCGCTTTTTATCTGACTGCTGATGAGAACTATGTCATCAGCAAAGTCCAGGTCCTCCAAATAGGGTCTACTTGACTATTAAATAGGGTTTACTTGACTATTAAATAGGGTTTACTTGACTATTAAATAGGGTTTACTTGACTATTAAATAGGGTTTACTTGACTGCAAGATCCATGAGATCAAGTTTACGTAAATATTGCAATGGTTCTACTTGACTGAGAGATCATGACATCTAGATTGGGTTTACACGATTCTAGACGAGGGCTGAATAACTATTATATAATGGCTACATCAGGACTGCACCAACATCATGACTGTTAGATCATGCCTATACCATGGCTGTTATATAATGTGCCAACCAGATGTTGATTACTTATTGTATTCTTTAATTTAATGTTGTCTTGCACTACTACTTTAAAGTTAATGTAGCCCATAATATTTCTATCGTGGAAGATTGGTCTGTATGTTTTCACATATCGCTTGGGCACATTATTTGTGGGAGCTCGGCGCCTTTTCTATCAATACCGTCGCTGTTTCCATTAAAAAAAAAAAAAAACCTTAAAATTATATTGATGTAAAAGCAAAACAAGAAAAAAAGATTCACACGGCATATCGAAGATGTACACTTTGAAGTGAATAATAATTTAGCATCATTTGCGTGTAATCGGATAGCAATGGACAGATTTACTAAGCAAAATAACCTTCTAAAAACTTAAGAATCTCTGGTAGGTGAGTTAATTTTAAATCCGTAAATGCACGTCGCGTGCCTCTCTTTACTTTTGGTTATTAAACATTACAAGTTCTCACGATTTAAATTTGTTTACATCTGCAGGATTTTAAACTAAGAAAGTTAATCCCAGTTCCATCTACAGGTAAATGTCGATAGCTTTCAATTCGCCAACAGTTTCAAAGCTTCTAAAACCCCATCTATATGGTAGCATCGTTCTTCTTTCCTTGCTCAGTTGCCTTTCAGCGTCGAGGGGAGATATAGTTTACGGTCTTTTGCTCTTCTGTTCGTCTCTGCTGCTGTTATGTTTCCTAGTGCTTCTAATATTCCGTCGATCCATCTTTTTCGTAGTCGGCCCTTTGTTCTGATGTTCTCGCAATCTTTATTGAGGGCTCGTTGTGTTGTGTTTTGATCACTCTGCTTTGTCACGTGGCCAAACCATTTAATCTGTTGTTTCTTTATATATTATATGGCAGGGGTTAGTCTTAGCTTTTTTCTCAGTTCTTCGTTTCTGATCTTATCTCTCAGACTGTTTCCTATCTTAATCCTAACACATTTCATCTCCGTAAAGGTTATTTTTCTTATTGTTCTTGCATCTAGGGTCCCGACTATCATTGGTAGCACAACGTTGGAATGAAGATTGTATTGGTAGAGTGCCCCTTTTGCCTCTAGAGTTATTTCCTTTGTTGGACAAGAGTGGTAATAACTGTCCAATGATTTGACAAGCTTTTTACTTCTTGAGTCTATCTCTGATGTTTGTGAATTGTCGTTTCTCACTAAACTTAATAGGTATTTAAATTCCTCTACTTGTTTTAGTTGTCTGCCTTCTACAGTTATGTTGATGTTCTTCTATCTCCATTTTCTGTGATTTCATTCACGATAGCTTTCAAGTCTCCAAAAGCATCAAAGCTTCTAAAACTTCAAATTCACGATAAATGTCGACAGCGTTCAAGTCTCGCACAGTTTCACGGTTTCTAAAAAGTCGTAGAGCATGAGACGAATGTTACCAAAAGATTAGGATTACATTGAATGAAGCTGACCTACAGAGCAAAACAGTGGTTCTAAAACTGTCAGGTGATCGTGTTCCGTATTACGGAAATAATATATAACGCGCATTTATTGATTAATTTTATAGTTTTTAAATATCATTTTGGAGTGCACATTTTTCTTTTGGCGTTGGCCAGCTTTCACCTCTGGCGAGGTACCTAGTGTATAGGAACTGAATTTAGCATGTTAATCCGTTTTCCCTGGCTACCGACTGGACAAGGATCCCTCCCCGCGCAGGCAGTTAACTCCATCTTCGGAAGTACTCATATTTGTTCCGTCAATGAGTAATTGACGTTTCAGGCCGGTCCTCGCTGTTGAGACCTGAGTTGTTTGCCACAGATAAAAAAATCACAAATTAAAAAAATCCCAACTGGTGCAGCCGGGATTTGAACCCACAACCTCTCTATCTCGAGACAGGCATCTTGGCTCGAGACCAACCAGTTTCCGGATCAAAATTGAAAGATGAACAAAAGAAGATTGCAACATGCACAGAAGAAAAACAAAAGTTAGAAACTGAACACCCGTAAACAGGTAGAAAGTGGCAAGAGCAGGAAAACACAAAATACAAGAAAACATTTGAAGATCTTACTTATCAAGAAATTGAAGTTTTAAGATGGCGAAACCATAAGAAAAATGGTAGGAATAAAACCCTGCCAAGAATATATAGAGCAACAACAACTTAAATGGTTGAGCCACCTGGTCAGAATGAATCCTCACCAATCACCATCAAGGGCGTTCTCGAGAATGCATGGAAAAAGACCAAGAGGAAGACATAGAAGAAGATGGATAGATGCAGTGTTAGAAACATATAACAACAAAGGAAAATCACTAATTCATACAGTTCGAGCAGCTCAAGAACTACAAATGATATAAACCACGACACCTTTCGGTATCAGTGAAAAGAGAAAAGGAGAAGAAGACGATGACGATGCTCTTTTGTAATTGGATATATAAAAATATAGTCTGCGGTTTAAAAAAAAAAAACTCGCTTCTTCATTAAGTAGGTAAAAACAAATTATATGAAATTTATGAATAAATCACGTGAGTAAATAAAACTACCTGAACATTTGTTTGAAAAGTGTATGCCGTGCACAGACAGAATAGACCAGGTGAAACATTCAAGTCAGGACTTTTTCCTTTACCGTAACCCATTTGGTTTGGATACATTATGTCGCTAGCTTGCAGTGAGCCGTGATATTTTTGCCTTTCAGCCCGACACATCCGTCTTTGCATGGGTATTTTTTTAGTTGTTTAACAAGTATTTCCAGGCAGCGGCCATTCTAGTATACTATTTTCAGTAACTGCCAGAGGTTAGTTAGTGTGTGTTACGTGCACATATAATGTTATTTCCTTTACACCATAGTCTGAGCGTGTTAGACATTGAACTCATTACTGGGAACGGGTAAATAATGGGCTTGAAAAGAACAATTTCCATCGCCTACGGCGAGATTCGAACCTGTACCTTCTTGTTAAGAAGTCAACGTCTTAGTTCTAGACACTACACCACCAAGACCTTGCGTGACGACTAACACACACATGTTTAAGCTTCTCATGAGGTGTGATAACTAGCAAGCTTGTGCATGTGAATGTAGCATGTGCTTGTTATTTACAATACAACTGTTATAATTTGGCTTTGATTGATTACTAGCAAGTTCAAAGTTAATCTTTACCAGTCATAGATGACAAGGACATTGGTTGATTACCAGCAAGTTAATCTTTACCAGTCATAGATGACAAGGACATTGATTTATTACCAGCAAGTTAATCTTTACCAGTCATAGATGACAAGGACATTGGTTGATTACCAGCAAGTTAATCTTTACCAGTCATAGATGACAAGGACATTGATTTATTACCAGCAAGTTAATCTTTACCAGTCATAGATGACAAGGACATTGGTTGATTACCAGCAAGTTAATCTTTACCAGTCATAGATGACAAGGACATTGATTTATTACCAGCAAGGTAATCTTTACCAGTCATAGATGACAAGGACATTGATTTATTACCAGCAAGTTAATCTTTACCAGTTATAGATGACAAGGACATTGATTTATTACCAGCAAGTTAATCTTTACCAGTCATAGATGACAAGGACATTAGTAGTAGTGATGGCTGTGAACTCAGGGGAAAAGTGGAATAACATGCACCGAAATACAATAGATTTGGCACCGACTTTGCACCGACTTTGCACCGAAAAAAAAAATTATTTTTTTTTCGAATTTGCGATTTTTTCGAACTTCATTATTTTTTTTGGGAAAAATTTTTTTTTTTTTTGTGTTCGTCAGTTTGTCGAAATGGTTCACTGCGTCTGTAACCGCAGGTAAATTCAATAGAGACTCGGTGCTAATCCGTGTCCGGTGATCGCGCTCCGTGTCCGGTGATCGCCGCTCGCTGTGTGTTAGAAATTTGTGAAAGAGTATTTTAAAAGAGTATGTGATAAATAAAAAATACGAAATGTTTCAAAACGTTAAGAAATATAGTTAAATGTGATAAAACTGATTTTTAAAAAAGGCGAAATAATAAAAACTATGAAAAAAAATAAGTTAACATACTGACGGAAAACTGTATGTTAAGTCAAGAAACTGGAATGACATGGCAGCTTTTGTTGACTGGGCTAGTGGTACTTGAGGAATGCTATTGTTAGGAAAAATCGCTTATTATTGTCAAGGAATCGTGGTCATTGTTAGGAGCTGACGGTCATTGTTAGGCATGTGACTGAAACAAGTAAAAATTCAGAATTATTTAAAAAAATATGTATTTGTGAAAAGAAACTCAGAATTATAAAAAATAAAAAAAAAAAATTAAAAAAATATTCCCCCTTCAGGATTCGAACACGGGTCTGACCGCTCACATGCTCGATGACGTTTAAGGTGACCCGTGACATAGCGTTCTTTTTTTTCCAATACTTGGTGCTCGGGGACAGCGGTTCTAAAAGGGGGATGGCGGTATCTCGCGGGTCGGATGGCGGGTCGTCGTGCGGGTGGGGAAAGGTGCCTTTATTGGTTATCATCATGTGTGGGTATTAGGCAACAGGAGGCGACATGTAAAAAAAAAAAAAAATGCTGACAAGCAATTATTAGTATCGTTAGCATCATGTATTCTGACCTTCCCTCCTTGTTTTCTAACACAACTTCCTAGATTTCTGACCTTGCCTCTTTGGTTTCTGCCCCTCAACATCCCCCTTCATGTGCCTACTATCATCATGTGCCTCAACACTATCACCATGTCCCTCAACACTATCATGTGCCACCCTCAACATCCCCCTTCATGGCCTACTATCATCATGTGCCTCAACACTATCAACATGTCCCTCAACACTATCATCATGTGCCACCCTCAACATCCCCCCCTTCCTATCATCATCATCATGTGCCTCAACACCACCCTTCATGGCCTATCATCAAGCCACACAAAGTATCAATCATCTCTCTCACACATTCATGGTAAACCAAAACAAAACTCGTTCTATATTTTCACAACTTTATTAATACATCAAATATACGACACATATATATATATATATTACTGTCCGGTTGTTGATAATTTTAAGCGTCTGGGTTTCCTCCCTCCTGTTTTGGTGGTACTGTTTGTTAAATGTCTATCAAACACGGGTGCATAGGAAGTTTCATTAGCCTTCAAAACACAACCGCCCTCCATTTTGACAAAACCTTGATCAAAGCTGGAATAGGTAATCGAGGACTTGGCTGAAACATCCTGGTCATCCATACTGGCTGCCGGAGCTGTCGTCTGATTAACAAGAGTGAGGTCCCCTTGGTTAACAGAAAAGGGCGTGTAGTTGATGTTAGCATAAGCGTTTTCGAGACTACCTTAACGCCATGTGCCACCCTCAACACCATCCTCTCTCTCTCTCTCTATCGCATATCCAAGCTAACTCAAGTCAAATAAAAATCATCACCAAGCCACACAAATTGACACATCATCATCATATGCCACCCTCAACACTATCATCATCATCATCCACCCTCATCACCCCTTCCTATCATCATCATGTGCCACCCTCAACACCATCCTCTCTCTCTCTCTCTCTCTCTCTCTCTCTCTCTCTCTCTATCACATATCCAAGCTAACTCAAGTCAAATAAAAATCATCACCAAGCCACACAAATTGACACATCATCATCATGTGCCACCCTCAACACTATCATCATCATCATCCACCCTCATCACCCCTTCCTATCATCATCATGTGCCACCCTCAACACCATCCTCTCTCTCTCTCTCTCTCTCTCTCTCTCTCTCTATCACATATCCAAGCTAACTCAAGTCAAATAAAAATCATCATCATGTACCACCCTCAACACCATCATCCCTTCATGTCCTATCATCATCATGTGCCACCCTCAACACTAGCATCATGTGCCACCCTCAACACTAGCATCATGTGCCTCAACACTATCATCTTGTGCCTCAACATCACCCTTCAAGTCCTATCATCATCATGTGCCACCCTCAACACCATCATCAGCCCTTCAGGTCCTAGCATCAAACCACACAAAGTATCAACCAGCGAAATTCTCTCTCTCTCTCTCTCTCTCTCTCTCTCTCTCTGTCACATATCCAAGCTAACTCAAGTCAAATAAAAATCATCATCATGTGCCACCCTCAACACCATCATCCCTTCATGTCCAATCATCATCATGTGCCACCCTCAACACTAGCATCATGTGCCTCAACACTATCATCTTGTGCCTCAACATCACCCTTCAAGTCCTATCATCATCATGTGCCACCCTCAACACCATCATCAGCCCTTCAGGTCCTAGCATCAAACCACACAAAGTATCAACCAGCGAAATTCTCTCTCTCTCTCTCTCTCTCTCTCTCTCTCTGTCTCTCTCACATTCATGGTCAAGTCAAATAAAAATCATCATCATGTGCCACCCTCAACACCATCATCCCTTCATGTCCTATCATCATCATGTGCCACCCTCAACACTAGCATCATGTGCCACCCTCAACACTAGCATCATGTGCCTCAACACTATCATCTTGTGCCTCAACATCACCCTTCAAGTCCTATCATCATCATGTGCCACCCTCAACACCATCATCAGCCCTTCAGGTCCTAGCAAGTTTGGTGTTACGTTGCAGGGCCGTTGCACCACTATACGCCCCTGGTCGACTAGGGTCAAAGTAACGACGTCTCAATATTTTCTCCACCGTTCCCATTTTGGTGTTGGGATTCCGCTCTTTCTTTTTTTTAGGTCTCAGTTTATACGTGGCTACGGGCGGAGTGGTTTCATTACCTACCTTTGGGGTTTCCGCTGGTGGTGGTGGTGTCTTGGTCTGCTCTGGTGATACCTCGAATGATGGTGTTGGTGGGGAAGGTGTTTTTCTGTTGCCGTGTTGTGTTGAATGAGATCGACCGAGCCCAATGAGCGTCGTTTATACTGCTCCAATCTAGTTAAATATTGATGCAGGGCGCGTTGGTACACTCTGGCCTTATCGGCGGGTGCTAAATCATCGCGGAATAGGATACGTTGCATTTCATCATCTAAATCTCGCAAGTTGTCACCGATCGCCTCGGGTGGGCTATACGACGTGGTAGTAGTCTGTTTAAGACCCTCGAGGAATCGAGGATCCATCAAAATCATTTTTTTGGCCATTGTTACGCACCTAGTACTCCACCGAGAATACTTAATATAGGACGGAGCAAAGCACCTATAAACCCACCGGTTTGTAGAATCTCTCTCCGCCGCTTAAGACTCGGTTTCTTTTTAGTGAGAAGTCTCAACTTGTTCTTGTGTCGACGTAGCTCGCACTTCTGTCGCTGAGTGAGTCTAACATTACCTTTTAATATGTTATGACAACACTCGCACAAAAAGTTAATGAGTTTGGGAGAGGCTGTTTTTAATATGGCTCTTAAACCGCTTGGCGAGGCGGCGCGCATACATTTCAACATTTCACCGTGCCGTCTAAGTGCTTCATCACACATGATTCTCTACTTTGGCACGTAGACGATTTGTCTCTCCCCCGGGAATATTTTTGTTCTCAACCTAAGATTATCAGGTGTGTCCTGACGAAGATCGACCAGCAAATAACCGTGAGGAGTCGCTGTCGCGTCCTTAAAACTATCTTGGAGGTACCCCACCTGACCCGGGTACATTTGTTTACCCAGATTCATAATTTGACTCCCGTCTCTCGGGTTCTTGAAAAGGACTAAATAGTGCGTATTGAGACTTATGGTTCGATGTTCTTTATTTTTTCCGAATAGATTTTGAACAATGTACATCACACTAATATCTCTGTGATGACTACCTTTGGTGAATAATTTTGTTACCCGCTCGTCCGTCTCAGACATCAAGTCATCGATGACGATTAGTCTTCTCTTCTTACCACCTTCCAATTTATCGACGTCTGGTAGACCCTCGATAAATCTCACTGACCCCATAGTCTCGTATATCGGCTGCCATTCCCCATAACACCATATAACTTCCTCCGGTACGGGGACAGCTAGCTCGTGAAGGTTCTGTATAAACTTTTGCACAAATACCGTTTTCCCACACCCGGTAGGACCGGCTATCAGAGCTGTGAAGGGATGATTCCATCGGGGATCCATCCTCACAAGTGCTACTAACTTTAGTGATTACGCCTCCCGACGAAAATAACAACGAGTGATTTTAGGTCAGCGAGCGAGGTTTCCCCCTCTTCAACTAACACCTATTTTTAAAATCCACAACCTTTATAAACACTTCAGGGGGGAGGAGTTTCCTAGTCTCAAGCCGCATTACCTGAGACCGAATTGTTACACGCGTCATATTTCCCCACACATCACCCTATTGGGTCAGTTCCAGAGGTCACTGAACATGTCGCAACACGACTGATGACTGATTACCACGCCTGATAACGTATTGCGTTAGCTGCTATAAATAGACGGTCCTCGACCCGATAAACGGGTATAAAAACCCCCCAGTCGAGCAGTGTACACGCACACACATAACCAACGTCTGTTTCCAGGTGGTTTGTTTTTCTTTGAATATGGAGTCGTGTAGCTTGAATACGCCAATTTCGTTTGATCTCAGTGATCAGCGCATATTTATGTCACGTGGAAATGAGACTGTAGTTCCATTGTCTAAAGATGGCGTTAAGGCAGTCTCGGTTTGTGTTTTTCGTAACAGACCATTGATAAATATAAGGACATATAGCGGTGATAGTTTTTTTAAGTTTCCTACCAGAACTGGGATAACACTATCGAGAGAGGAATTTATCACGTTAGTCGAGATGCGAGAGGAAATTTTAACCGCTTATGCTAACCTCAACTACACGCCGCCTGTTGTTGACCAGATCAGCTACACGCCACCTCTCTTTAACCAGATCAACTACACGCCACCTCTCGTTAATCAGATCAACTACACGCCGCCTGTCGTTAACCACCAAAACTACATACCATCTCTTGTTAACACGAATCTAATCGACTACACGCCCCCCTTTGTTAATCAGGGGAACTTCGCTCTTGTTAATCAGCCGACAGATCCGACACCCAATATGAATGCCGCGGGTGTTTCAGCAGAGTCACCAATTACCTATTCCAGCTTTGATCAAGGTTTTGTCAAAATGGAGGGCGGTTGTGTTTTGAAGGCTAATGACACTTCCTATGCACCCGTGTTTGATAGACATTTAACAAACACTACCACCAAAACAGGAGGGAGGAAACCCAGACGCTTAAAATTATCAACAACCGGACAGTAATATATATATATGTGTCGTATATTTGATGTATTAATAAAGTTGTGAAAATATAGAACGAGTTTTGTTTTGGTTTACCATGAATGTGTGAGAGAGATGATTGATACTTTGTGTGGCTTGATGATAGGCCATGAAGGGTGGTGTTGAGGCACATGATGATGATGATAGGAAGGGGGGGATGTTGAGGGTGGCACATGATGATAGTGTTGAGGGACATGTTGATAGTGTTGAGGCACATGATGATAGTAGGCCATGAAGGGGGATGTTGAGGGTGGCACATGATAGTGTTGAGGGACATGGTGATAGTGTTGAGGCACATGATGATAGTAGGCACATGAAGGGGGATGTTGAGGGGCAGAAACCAAAGAGGCAAGGTCAGAAATCTAGGAAGTTGTGTTAGAAAACAAGGAGGGAAGGTCAGAATACATGATGCTAACGATACTAATAATTGCTTGTCAGCATTTTTTTTTTTTTTACATGTCGCCTCCTGTTGCCTAATACCCACACATGATGATAACCAATAAAGGCACCTTTCCCCACCCGCACGACGACCCGCGAGATACCGCCATCCCCCTTTTAGAACCGCTGTCCCCGAGCACCAAGTATTGGAAAAAAAAGAACGCTATGTCACGGGTCACCTTAAACGTCATCGAGCATGTGAGCGGTCAGACCCGTGTTCGAATCCTGAAGGGGGAATATTTTTTTATTTTTTTTTTTATTTTTTATAATTCTGAGTTTCTTTTCACAAATACATATTTTTTTTAATAATTCTGAATTTTTACTTGTTTCAGTCACATGCCTAACAATGACCGTCAGCTCCTAACAATGACCACGATTCCTTGACAATAATAAGCGATTTTTCCTAACAATAGCATTCCTCAAGTACCACTAGCCCAGTCAACAAAAGCTGCCATGTCATTCCAGTTTCTTGACTTAACATACAGTTTTCCGTCAGTATGTTAACTTATTTTTTTTCATAGTTTTTATTATTTCGCCTTTTTTAAAAATCAGTTTTATCACATTTAACTATATTTCTTAACGTTTTGAAACATTTCGTATTTTTTATTTATCACATACTCTTTTAAAATACTCTTTCACAAATTTCTAACACACAGCGAGCGGCGATCACCGGACACGGAGCGCGATCACCGGACACGGATTAGCACCGAGTCTCTATTGAATTTACCTGCGGTTACAGACGCAGTGAACCATTTCGACAAACTGACGAACACAAAAAAAAAAAAAATTTTTCCCAAAAAAAATAATGAAGTTCGAAAAAATCGCAAATTCGAAAAAAAAATAATTTTTTTTTTCGGTGCAAAGTCGGTGCAAAGTCGGTGCCAAATCTATTGTATTTCGGTGCATGTTATTCCACTTTTCCCCTGAGTTCACAGCCATCACTACTACTGACATTGGTTGATTACCAGCAACTTAATCTTTACCAGCTATAGATGACAAGGACATTGGTTGATTACCAGCAAGTTAATCTTTACCAGTCATAGATGACAAGGACATTGGTTGATTACCAGCAAGTTAATCTTTACCAGTCATAGATGACAAGGACATTGGTTGATTACCAGCAAGTTAATCTTTACCAGTCATAGATGACAAGGACATTGGTTGATTACCAGCAACTTAATCTTTACCAGTATTAGATGACAATGAAATTGGTTGATAACCAGCAACTTAATCTTTACCAGTAATAGATAAGGACATTGGTTGATAACCAGCAACTTAATCTTTACCAGTAATAGATGACAATGAAATTGGTTGATAACCAGCAAGTTAATCTTTACCAGTAATATTTGACAATGAAATTGGTTGATAACCAGCAACTTAATCTTTACCAGTAATAGATGACAATGAAATTGGTTGATAACCAGCAAGTTAATCTTTACCAGTCATAAATGACAAGGACATTGGTTGATTACCAGCAACTTAATTTTTACCAGTAATAGATGACAATGACATTGGTTGATAACCAGCAACTTAATCTTTACCAGTAATAGATGACAATGACATTGGTTGATTACCAGCAACTTAATCTTTACCAGTAATAGATGACAATGACATTGGTTGATTACCAGCAACTTAATCTTTACCAGTAATAGATGACAATGAAATTGGTTGATAACCAGCAAGTTAATCTTTACCAGTAATAGATAAGGACATTGGTTGATTATACTAGCAAGTTAATCTTTACCAGTCATAGATGACAAGGACATTGGTTGATTACCAGCAACTTAATCTTTACCAGTCATAGATGACAATGACATTGGTTGATTATACTAGCAAGTTAATCTTTACCAATCATAGATGACAAGGACATTGGTTGTTATTAATCAAGCAGCTTATAGGCTTATATTCTTGTTGGTTAAATCGAAAAATGCCTTATATTACCTGGGAGTTTGTGGATGTTCTTTACCACCATGATTTTTGTCTTTTCTGCTACTGAAGGCACATATAATAAACATTTAAATAGGGGCGGTTTTGTTGGTTTTTTTTTATTTCAAGGTTTGCATTATTCAATCTGTTCATTTCTATTTTCTCTGGGAAGGGTGCTCTTGTATGTCATACATTTGAGTACGCATCTATCGTCCGGATCCGATCCAACTAGATACTCGATCTTATTCACCTCCCTGATGAAAAGAAAACCACAACTGATCCTAATGAACTTTCCGACCACACATTATTATACCACGAAATGATCACCAGACTTAAGACCCGTTTGTTTCATGCAGTAATCTTGAGAATGCACTCGTTTAATTAAAATAAAACATAATGGACAGTTTTGTGGCCAGTCAAGCAATGAAATAAAGGACAATTTTGAGGCCAGTCAAGCAATGAAATAAAGGACAGTTTTGTGGCCAGTCAAGCAATGAAATAAAGGACAGTTTTGTGGCCAGTCAAGCAATGAAATAAAGGACAGTTTTGTGGCCAGTCAAGCAATGAAATAAAGGACAGTTTTGTGGCCAGTCAAGCAATGAAATAAAGGACAATTTTGAGGCCAGTCAAGCAATAAAATAAAGGACAATTTTGAGGCCAGTCAAGCAATAAAATAAAGGACAATTTTGAGGCCAGTCAAGCAATAAAATAAAGGACAATTTTGAGGCCAATCAAATGAATAAATAAAAAAAATAATGGAATACTTGAGAGTCCAGACAAGTAAATAAATAATGCAGCACTTTGCAGGTCTACACGTAAATAATTTATAGGAAAATGTGTAAGCTGCGTAAGTTTAAATAAAAGGAGGAAAACATCGAGCCTGCACAAACATAATAAAAAGATTGAAATCTTTACGGCTTAAGAAAAATATAAATGTAATAAAGGGGAAATGTCATGTTCCACAAACGTAATTAAGAAATGAAAACTATTAAAGCTAAAATGCATACCTTTAACAAATGAAATAACAAATATAAATAATTCACAGAAAAGCACTGAGGTTGCTGAAACGTGAATAAACAACAGATTAGATTGCAAAAACGTAAATTAACGTACATTCTAAGACCACACGTGCGCGTCAATTAACGTACATTCTAAGACCACACACACACTTTAATTAATTTTAAGAATTAAATCTTTATAATTAAAAACAACATAAATATTTAGATACAAAAATAATTTACAAAAACACTAATTAAAATTGTAAAACACAGAGGTTGCACAAATGTACACAAATAAACAAAGGAAAGAAAACTTCGAGGATCTCTGAACAATTGTGACTAATAATCTAATTATGCTCTTGCCTAAGGCTTTGAAATCGTGCAATGTTATTGTTAGTTAGCTAATACATGTCTCTGGAAGATCTCAACTTAGCAGACGATATAGAACTTCTTAGCTCAACGCGTGCGGATGTCCAGGAAAAGATGAATGGTCTTCAACACTTTTAACGACAAGTTGGTCTCAGACCAACTCCTGACCGTCTCAGACCTTACCACGAGAATGCTTGAGCAGCAAGGTATTTTAGAATACGCAACGAACTCATAAGGCACTATTGCTGTGCAGAGAAAAACGAAAGTATCAAGATTTTTTTTCTTTAACGAGAGATGAATGCAAAAATTACGATAGGAGGTAATCTTGAATGGTCCAACCGTCTTCTCCATGGCTGGTTAGGTTAAGTAGTGCAGCCTGTTCGAGGTTAGTCAGTAATTTATGCATGAAGTCACTTAACCATTTAACCCATTTTTCCTAATTGCTTTCATTTATAATGTGTAAATAGCACTTATATATGTATATATATATATATATATATATATATATATATATATATATATATATACACACACAGCACATCACTTTTTTTCTTTTCTTCAAGACACTAAACGCCTGATACGAGGTCAATACTTAGTTCCCCAATATGTTGTGGTGGTACAGACAATTTAGCACGGAGATTGTAAACATAGGACAATATAATTTGTGCAGCATTTGAATATATCAACTGTAATACAATATCAGTTGAGTTACCCCTTTTATTGTTTTTATTATTAACGTGTTGTCATTATTCAGACAAATTAGTCACACATTATTTCGGACAACTGTTATTGTGTAACAGTTACAGTGTAAATGAAAAATGTTCGTTTGTTTGTTTTACATGAACAAACAAAGTCGACGTTTTGGCCAATATATCTTCGTCAGGGGAACGAAAACTTAAAGAACTAATAAAGTGAATGAGAATAATTATAGTTGTATGGTTAAGAAAACCACAAGATACAGCTTACGTTGTGACCAAATGTCTTCTACAGAGGACTCACAATATACAGATGTGGTGTCATGATAGCCATTAAAATTATATTTCATATTGTCTCAGTTGTAATGTGTAAGCCATATGTTGCATGTCTTCGCAATATAAATCGATATTCTCCTATCATTTGTCTTTTGTATGTCATATGTTGACAGTCTGCGATAAAAATCGATAGTCTCTTAGAAGATGTCGTTTGTAAGCCAGATGTTGCACGTCTTCGCAACATATATCGAGAGTCTCCTATCATTTATTGTTTGTAAGTCTTGAGAGTCTTTGCGATAAAAATCGATCATCTCCTAGCATTAGCATTTACCTCTTGTACGTCATATGTTGAGAGTCTTTGCGATAAAAATCGATCTTTTCCTAGCATTTATCTCTTGTACGTCATATGTTGAGAGTCTTTGCGATAAAAATCGATCTTTTCCTAGCATTTATCTCTTGTACGTCATATGTTGAGAGTCTTTGCGATAAAAATCGATCTTTTCCTAGCATTTATCTCTTGTACGTCATATGTTGAGAGTCTTTGCGATAAAAATCGATCTTTTCCTAGCATTTACCTCTTGTACGTCATATGTTGACAGTCTTTGATTTTGCAAGCAACTTTGCGTTGTATCTTCGTGATTGTCTTCTGTGCTTCCATGTAGAAGACTGTTCGTCTCATCGTCCAATTTTGTCTTGCAGTTGTATTGTTTATATCTCTTGTGGAAGACTTTTGGCCTCCAAATCGGTGTATCTTAATTTTCCTTTCCTACACCATAAATATAGGGAGCCGCGATAGCTCAGTGGTTAGTGAAC
Organism: Megaustenia siamemsis; assembly: GCA_032433765.1. Classification (NCBI taxonomy): domain Eukaryota; kingdom Metazoa; phylum Mollusca; class Gastropoda; order Stylommatophora; family Ariophantidae; genus Megaustenia; species Megaustenia siamemsis. The sequence continues at coordinate 79,221,241 of JAVIAB010000051.1, read as the reverse complement.
TGAACTACAAAGGACAAGGGGTAGGGTTCGATCCCAACCGACGGCTTCATGGCTCACCCAGCCTTAAATGGGTACCGGATATTTTCTGGGAAAGTAAAGCGGCACGGGCGTAATACCGACCACATTACCCCAAAAATCATGTGCCGAAGGTGTGTAAAATTTATGGTCACTAACATCATATTCCCTATACGCCGCCACTTGGCGTGATGGGGGTACTTTACTTTTTTTTACTTTTAGACCATAAATATAAATGCCACATAATTTAGAAGTGGTGATCTCTGCAATATGTGCCATTTTGCCACGCAAGGTTTCTGTTTTTGAGATTGTTCTGCTCTATGTGTCGTCTTCGGCTCGAAAGGACAATAGATAGATAGAAAGATACCATAAAGTTGTCTCCAATTTTCAAATATTCTTTTTAATTTATTTTCTCCTTATTGCATTAGCATTATCGCAGATTATATTTGTCCTTCAATTAATACTACAAAAAAAAAAAAAAAAAAAAAATTAAAGCCGTCAGGTTCCTTCTGATGACATAAGTCACGGTCAAGGTTCCTCTATTCATCTGTATTCTTAGGAATATTCTATATTTCCTTCTAGTCAAGACCTAGTCTTGCCAAGCCATAAATTTGTACCGGAGTAATTCTGAGAAAAAGAGTCAGCATTCTTCAATGCTGATTTTATTATGGCCCATTTCTTCTTGTCAGACGGTCTAGTGGGGGCTTTTGTGTATTTTTTTTAGGTTTTGTTTTTGTCGAACAGCTTCTCTCGTGGCAAATTCTACCAATGTTTGACAAGCACACACGGCCATGGAATGAACAAGTCAGGCCCACTGATCCATATGATTTTCCATCCTTTTTTTGAGTCTTTTTCTCTTCTAAGTTTTGCCTTAGCACAGCCTCAAATGATCAATGCTGATCACATTGCCCAGAAATATGCTAATTTTGAGTGTTAAAGAACATTTAAACTAACACCTTATTTAATATTCACATAGGAGGCGTAACTATATCTTTCTGTATTTTATTTTTCTATAAATAACGTTTTTTTCTATAAATAACGTATTTTATAACGTGACCAAAAAATGATTGATGATGAAAAAAAATCATTGATTTATTTGTGATAATCAAATAAAATCATACTAATAAATCATATATGTTTATTGGCGAGGACGTCAACTTTGTCTGTTGTGAGATAAGACTGATCGAGGCTGGTGATAACTTTTGCTGGTTTTACCGCAGTATACTTTTAATAAAGAACCGTATAACATTAGCAGCAGGGTCTGGTTTTGTTCGCTGTGTCGTCCTTATCCAGTGGTCATTTTCAGCTTTATACAGTGTCTCGTATATTTGTGTTCTCACGATTCAGTCATTAAAATCTCACTTTCTCAGTGTTGCCTGTGATATTGTTCTTTTAAATTTATTTTAGTGTTGTATATATGTTGCGATATTAGGAACAGGCATGTTACACAACGTAAAATACATATATTACTTTCCCTGGCACTGTTGTAACATTAAATTACAAACATGTATGTATGTTCATGCACTGATAGCGACTTAGCATGGGAGGTAACTATAATCTTGTCAATCAATAGTTTCAATCTAAATTTTTTTGTTTTAAATCATGAAAAATAGCAAATGCTACTTTTAATACATAAAATATACATATAATCATACAATATAACAACCTAGTGTGAAAGGAACTTATAATTAATGTAATCTTTTAATAATAACATGCAATTAAAATTCGTCCTTAACAGCATACATATAGACGTCATCAATGATAATTTGTACATAAAAGCCTTCAAAAACAAATTGTGTTTACAATTATAGTCATAATTTATTAATAACAGCCTTTAATAATAACTTGCATTCATTCAGTAACATGCTTATATGTATGATCTCTGAGTGATAACTTATAATATAAACTTTTTCAATAATTTAAACTATATAATCTTTCAGTAACTCATGCTAAAAGTTGTTAAATGATAATTTACAAACAGGTACATATAAAATCTGTTAGCTAACTCTGAAAAAAAAATTATGAACAAAATCTCGCAATATTACGTGAATATAAAAATTCAAACACATAAACTTATAAAAAATATCAAGTTGATATAAGAATAACTTACTAATATAATAATTATTTTAAAAGCGAGTCATTTTTAATATTAAGAAGCGTAACTAGAATAGAAAGTGTGTGTAATAGCTCAGGAATGTATATTAGAAATTAAAGTATAGGCCTTCATTTTATGCCCCAAAACAAATTTGAATATAGAGATGCTGCATGTAATTTTAAAAAAAAATAATGAAAAAAATGAGAACATTAAATATAAGATATAATCTTCAGATGAACATAAAAATACTCACGTTAAATTTGTAATTCGCTTTTTTTATTTTTTAAATTTATAAACCATATCATTAGGAAATGTGCTAAAAGATTAAAATCCAGAGAAGACACGCGCAGGTCAGCAGGTGTAATACGTCATCTAACATGAAAGCACACATGAGAAGAAATGCGGCATTTATATGTTATAAGAAAGTCACCAGTGCTAGGAAATACTGCTGTTTCAATTGAAAATGAGCAGTTGTCGAACTTTAACAGGATAGCGCACGAGACAAGAAAGTTTATTGATTCTAACAGAAGGGCACTTGATGAACATGCCATCCAGAACTATCACTTGGCGACAAATGCTGAATTCATTCTGAAACATATTTTTAATAACAGCTGATATTCGCGTTTAATTTAAAACGATAAAACACGAAAGAAGAAATAGATGCTCTAGTTAATCAACAACAAAAACATCAAAATTATAAATACACCTTATGTACTCGTTACAAGTACAATTAACAAATCTTATGGTAGAATCAGAAGGATTAAACACATATATTTTAGGCATATCAGAAACAAGGTGGAAAGAAAGTGGATACATACAAGACGATAAATATATATTTATATATTCAGGTAACAATACAGAACACCAAAGAGGGGTAGGCATACTAATAAAACGAGAACTACAAAAATATATAAATACCCACTGGACATAAAATAATAGGATTATGCTATTAAAAAATGAAGACAAAACCATTTGACAAAGCAATAATACAGACATACTAATGGGCATCTACTTAAGACTATACAGATGAACAAATAGAAGCATACTACGAAGATCTAAAGGCTGATAATATGTAACACCTTCTTTGAGCAAGAGAAAAGGAAATTATACACATGGGAAAGACCTGGTGATAGGAAGAGGAATCAAACAGATTACATAATGATAAAAGAAAGATTCCGTAACAGCGCCAAAAAACCCAAAACCTATCCAGGAGCAGATCACAATCCTGTAATGATTAAAATGAAAATCAAATTAAAGAGAAACAAACAAAAGACTAATTCAGCAATGCCAATAGATATAATAGCTTTAAATCAGAAAGATGTTTAAGAAACGCATACAGTACAAGTAAAGAACACATATCAGAAGCTGCTAGAAGAAGGGATTGAGCAGCACAGAAGAGAAAATCTTGAAGAAAAAGTCACAACCAAATGGCAATGTATAAAAAGCATACAAGAATCTTGTGACACCATTCTCAAAAAGGAAAATAACAAAAAAACAAAAATGGATAACTGACATCTTTTATATAAAAATTGAAGAAAGAAGAAAAGCGAAGAACACTGCCAGATACGAGGAAATTGATCATGAAATACGCAAAAAGGCAAAAGAAGACTGGCTCAACCAAAGATGTCTAGAAGTCGAAACTATGGAAAGTAAACACAATTTAAGAGGGATGCTCACATAAATAAAGAGAATAACTAATAAAGATAAAAAAAAACTGCAGGAAGCGGTTGTATTGCAAACAAAGATGGAAGAATGCTAACAGACAACAAAAATATAATCGATAGATAGCAGGAATATATAACAGAATTATTTCATGACGAAAGGGACAAAAAACCATTTATAAAATGTACGTCCAGCTATAAAATCCTGAAATCTGAAGTAGAAAAAGCTATAAAAACCAATGAAAATGGAAAAGCAGCAGGACCTGACAATATACATATAGAGATGATACAGGCACTACAAGATTTTGGCATTGACTACTGATCACAGACATATGCAATGACATATACTATACATGATACATACCAAATGAACTAAAAACATAAACTTTCATTGCATTACCTAAAAAGAATGGTGCAGTTGAATGCAGTGATTTTAGAACAATAAGCTTAATGAGCCAGGTAACACAAATTTTCCTAAACATTATACAGGGAAGGATTAAGAATAAAATCAATACTGAATTAGATGAGCAACAATTTGTATTTATGAAAAACAGAGGGACAAAAGAAGCCATATTCAGCAAGAGGACATTGATTGAAAAGTACATAGAAGTAAACAAACCGATATATGCCTGCTTCATAGACTACACCAAAAAATTTGATAGAATACACCATAACCAACTTATAGACTGTCTAAAAGATATAGATCTAGACGACACAGACATACGACTAATATGTAATTTGTACTGGGAGCAAACAGCAATAATAAAATATAACAATGAGGACTCTACACCCATTGATATAAAAAGAGGAGTAAGACAAGGATGCGTTCTATCACTAAGCTTGTTCAATCTATACACTGAGCAAATCTTTAAAAACATCTCAGAGATGCCATTAATGGAAAGATAATCAATAACCTAAGAAATGCTGATACTACTTGCAGAAAATCCTAAAGACCTACAACAATTACTTAATGAAATAAACACGACAAGCAAAAAATATGGACTAGTTATGAATATCAAAAAGACTAAAACTATGATTATAAACAAAGCAATATCTCAAGATCTACAATTAAATATCACAGTTGAGGGAATACATCTGGAGACAGTTCTGAGCTACAACTACCTGGGACATACTATAACCAGTGATGGAAAATGTATAACTGAAATAAACAAAAGAATAGGTAGGGCAAAAAGTAATTTTAATGCCATGAAAAATATACTAACAACAAAACAAATATCAGCAGGGCTGAAACTAAGAATGGCAAAATGTTACATCTTTCCAATATTACTGTATGGTGCAGAAACATGGACATTAGACAAGAAAACAGAACAGAAAATTGAAGCCTTTGAAATGTGGATTTATAAAAGAATAGGTAGAATTGGATGGAAAGAAAAGAAAACAAACGAGGAAGTTTTAAAACAACTAAACATGAAAAAAGAACTACTAAACATAATTAGAACAAGACAAATGAGATTTTTTGGTCATGTTAAAAGACAGAACAGACTAAGACAAGTAATATTGGAAGGGGAAAATACAAGGTAAAAGATGAGGAGGCAGACCAAGACTAACATAGACGAGTAACATCAAAAGATGGATAAGTCAACTTATGACAATCTGCACCATCAAAGCAAGAGACAGAGTGGAATGGCGCTCCATGGTAGCCAACCTTCGATGCGGAGACGGCGCTCAATGATGATGATGATTATGTACTCGTTGGACCTGGCAGAATTGATCTTGCGTATAACGGTAAATGGGCCTAGAAAACAACGTAGAAAATAGATGTCTTCTATTCTTCTTTGCCAATGGAATCAGTTTAATTGATATCGGGTCATCTCCGTATCCGTTCCACAGCTCCTTCCAACATTTCTCGAAGCGTGTTAAGACTGACTGCTCCTGTCAGATGTTTATTTGAAAGTAGGCGAATTGCTGGGAATACTTGTTTGTGTTCGCTCGGCGGCTTATCCTCGTCATCGTCGTCTCCGTTGAGCACGAAGTGGATGTAGATGACTTGTACTGTGGCTTACAGCAAACTGCGCTCTTCTTGACCCAAAGTATCCGACTTCTGCATAACATGTTTGTATATTTGCTTAGGGAACAGACAAATAATTGCAATACTGCGGTAAAGCTGGTAGCAAGGTTGTGTTCCTTCCTTGTAAAGCTGTCACCATACCTTGGAGTGCTTATCACACTCCACTACTAGCTCCTTGTATACCTGGCTGCCTTCTCTCTTGATCTCTACTCGCTTAGCCTGACTGTTTGCAAGACTAATAACTAGGAAATGGTTAGAATCGTGATAAGTTATGGTTCGCTGAGTCTGTCCCAAGTAGTCAGCTTTAAGTCTCTGATCGTTCTCAACCCAAGTGATGTTGGACGGTTCAAACTATTTTCAATTTAAATGATAAATATTAGGACGCCTTGTTCACTTTCTCCCTCTCATAACTGATCCCATTTTTATGGGGGGAAAAAATCGCCTGTAGCTGCAGCAATCATTAGCGTAGCCTGCACTTAACGATGTGGAGCACAACCACGCGACTCCAGACACCAGGCATAAGTGCCCTCAGACAGACGCGGCGACACCCAAGGGAAGCCCTCACATTTTGCAATGCATGTTCAATTAGCTAACCAGCGCAGCCACTACAAAACATGACTGCTCAGATATCAAAATAAGCACGGACAATTCTTGTATCATTGTTCTGGATTGCAGTTCTTCAAACTCTCTATTCTTAGTGCCCACTTTTTTAATATTCGTTGGTGGAAATTTCCTTACAATGCACGATTTACTACATTTAAAACGAAACAAAACAATTTATCGGAAATAATACTTTCAATAGACCCTTCAAAGCTGTTTGTAATTTATATTTGAGTTTGAAAAAAATAGATGTAATATTATATTAACAGCTTTATAAGCGAGGACACAACAGATTAACTAAACGTTTGGGTCCGTAGCCTTGGCTGTTGTCAGGGCGCTTTTGACAACGCCCTCGCGATGTTCTTCCAACTTTCACGGTGAAGGGCTGCTTGTTGAGAGATGTAACTAAGGTTAATCCTGACGGTGGTTCTCTGATGTTGTCTTCCCATTGTTTTCTCTGTCTGCCTTGCCTTCTTTCGTCTGGTCCTATGCCCTGAATAATGGTCTTAGTAAGTAAGGTCTGTAGATCTTACGGTGTGTCGTAGCATTTTCATTCTTTTATCATTAATTGTAACTTGCCGCGCTTCAAACTAGGGTTCGAATCCAGATAGTGTCAAATTAAAGTAAACTATATCGTCATAAATCAGCTGTTTCAGTCAGTGGCGTAGCGTGCGTGGGGCCTGAGGGGAAGTGGATCCGACCGCAAAATTCTTAGGGTGGCAAAATTTAAAAAAAAAAAAAACGAAAAGAAAAGTGAAAGTAGTAATGTTTATTTTTTAGCGTTAACCCGTTATGTAGGCGTTGACGCGTTGTGTCGCTAGCTTCCGCCAAACCGCTAAATCTACGTCTTTCGGCTCGATACATGCGTCCTCTTTCCTTAACAATATTGCCCTGGCAGTGGCCATTTTAATCTACACTTTTGACTTTTAACGAGCGAAAGTAAAAACAATTAATTAAATAGACGACTAGGAAGCGCAATACTGTTATTGCCCCAGTCACTGGCAGCCCATATTTTTGCTTTGCACCGAGCACTAGTATCACACGAACCATCACTTATTAAGATTATACCGGGTGTCCTAAAAAGAATATACCCTTTACCTTTATTTTGTTTCCAGACTACTAGTGTATGTAGAGACTTGTAAGAAGTATAGATTGTAACTGAAACATAACAGTTTAGAGTAAAATGCCAACCATACTCATACGCATAGATTTTCCAAGATAGCGCCCACAAAACAACATAAAGCATTTTGTGCTGTAGACTACGCGTCGAGTATGGGAGAAAATGGACTGTTGACTAGATATCTGACGTGCCACAAAGGACGCCCATATTTAATCTTTGTAACGTAGGATAAAAAAACTTTGAGATATTACATTACCTTTGGTATTTAAAAAATCCTTACATTACATCAAGGAGACAATAATTGATCGAAAAAAGTACGTTCTTTTTCGGACACTGTATTTCAATCAGTCGAGAGTATAAATAGTCGGGTAGCCATTTTAGCAAATTTAATTTATAATATAAGCATTGGCCATATAAATTATCGTGTAACTAAACCGCCAAATGGAGTGTTTTATCACAGAATGACCAAGCAATTTATTATATTAAAAAAACTGCTAGGTTTTTGCATAACCAAATAACCAAGTATGTTATTATATAACCAAACATCCATGTATGTTACTATATAACCAAACAAACTAGTAAGTTGTATAACAAAAAAAACCCAGTAAGTCATTATATAACCAAACATCCAAGTTACATAACAAATAACCAAGTTACTATATAACCTAATAAGTTATTACATTGTCAAACATCCTAGTTATTATGTAACAGTCACGTTATTAAATAATCAAACAAAAAAGTAAATTATTATATATCCAAACAAAACAGTATGTTTCTAAATAACCAAAGATGTTAGTGTAAAACCAATCCACTAGATAAATTGTCAGTTTAATAGATCAGATAAGTAAGATATCAAATAAACAATGCACAAAATAAACTGTTATTAAGCTAAACAACCAAGTAAGGTACAATATATAACAAGCCAGTCAGATGTATTGTCTAACCAAATACTCAAAAAGTTATAATAAAATCAGTCAGATAAATTGTTATATAACAAAAACAACCAAGAAAGTTATAATATAACGAATCAAACAAACAATTTAGTTATAAACATCAGTTAAGAAAGTAATCGTATTACCAATGAAGCAGAAAAGGTTTAGTTATAACTAGCAACTAAATAAGTTATCATTTAACCATTAAGCCAGGTAGATTATTGCGAAACAAAACCACCAAGTAAATGAATGTACAAGCTGGCACCAACGATGTTGTCATAAATTGAAACAACTGTCAGGTAAAAATATGAAATCCACAAACTGGTCAAACAAAACAGTGTACATGAATAAGCATTAACTATCAGGTGTACATGTGCAACGTTGCCTGCCTGTTGTGTATTTTTCATGTCCGACTGTTACCCCATATCTATCATTCATTTGCCTTGGCGTGCTACAGACGTTGATGTTGTCCTGACATGCTGTGTGTTTGTGTGTATGTTTCTCTACAGACCAGTGGGGTTTCCATCGACAAGGTTACTGCCAGGCGGGGTTCAGTGCTGCACTATCTCCAGTACGTGAGTCACTCCCTAAACACTACAGCCCCGTGTCTTTTTGAAAGAAACCTTTGTTGCTAACCATCCAATCAAACAAGCAGACTTACCATCATTAACATTGTGTACTAATCTTGGTGTGAGTTTAGCGTAGCAATAATATGTTTACTTCATGATCCAATAATCGTTTGTTCAATTCCTCGAGGGACTCCACAGTCAACGTGTGTATTTAAAGATGTACGCAATCTCGAAGCTTATGAAACATAATAACATGAAAGAAGAAAACACTGCATCTTACACCTTTCTCTAGATATGTCGCATTAGTTGTAATTCTCTTACATGTTTCACAATGTGACTACCTTTACTAACCGTAATTTCCAACCTGTTTGATGTCGGAGAATAATCACAAGATGCAACCTTCTTTACCAGCAGGGTCTTGAAGCAGCTTAGAAACGATAACTCCATGTCATTTTGATTGTCCTAATTCATCTCTGCCCCTGGAAGAGCAGATACTCATCAGAAAACGAAATGTCATCGTCAACACTGAGATCATTAGATTGCAGTAACCACAGAACGATTTAGACCAACCAAGCAATTCCTATTGTGTATTGATGTTGTCTAGACATTAATATTTTTGCTTAAATTTCCAAGAAATCTTAGGTTTTGCTTCACATAAAGGACATGCTCCAGTCAGTATGTTTATATTTAAAAAAAAACCAGGTTTTAGAACCGGAATCATGAAAAATGTCAATTTCCCTTCAGCCATTGCGGATCATTTCTGCAGCTTAAATATGTCCCCAAGTATTCATGGAGGTCTTCATTGACGATCGTTTTCATCACAATGTTGCTTGGTTGCTATAGCGACAGCGGTTATATATAACCGAATACATACCAAATAAAACAAACAAATAAGTACTGAAAGCACTCAAACGTGACGCAAGCGATCATTTGGACGCGCAACAAAATTATTAAACACATTTATCTCGAACTCTCGATTGAAAAAAAAAATACCTTTTGAACTTTAGCGCTCGAACTTGGGAACGTTCAAAATTAAAGTCGGTCAAAGATAAAAGTCGTTCAAAGATAAAAGTCGTTCAAAGATAGAAGTCGTTCAAAGATAGAAGTCGTTCACAGATAAAAGTCGTTCACAGATAAAAGTCGTTCAAAGATAGAAGTCGTTCAAAGATAGAAGTCGTTCACAGATAAAAGTCGTTCACAGATAAAAGTCGTTCAAAGATAAAAGTCGTTCAAAGATAGAAGTCGTTCACAGATAGAAGTCGTTCAAAGATAAAAGTCGTTCAAAGATAAAAGTCGTTCAAAGATAGAAGTCGTTCAAAGATAGAAGTCGTTCAAAGATAAAAGTCGTTCAAAGATAAAAGTCGTTCAAAGATAAAAGTCGTTCAAAGATAAAAGTCGTTCAAAGATAGAAGTCGTTCACAGATAAAAGTCGTTCACAGATAAAAGTCGTTCACAGATAAAAGTCGTTCACAGATAAAAGTCGTTCACAGATAAAAGTCGTTCAAAGATAAAAGTCGTTCAAAGATAAAAGTTACTCTAAGATAAAAGTCGTTCAAAGATAAAAGTCGTTCAAAGATAAAAGTCATTCAAAGATAAAAGTCGTTCAAAGTTAAAAGTCGTTCAAAGATAAAAGTTATTCAAAGATAAAAGTCGTTCAAAGATAAAAGTCGTTCAAAGATAAAAGTCGTTCAAAGATAAAAGTCGTTCAAAGATAAAAGTCGTTCAAAGATAAAAGTCGTTCAAAGATAAAGTCGTTCAAAGATAAAAGTTGGTCAAAGGACGAGGCTGCGTTTTCTACAGGACTTGTTGAACATATCTCGTTAAAGGAAATGCAGACGAGAAATATAAATTAGTACATATTACTAAAAGTAAACTTGGAAGGGAAAGTACAAGGTAAATGAGGCAGCCGCAGACCAAGACTAAGGTGGACGAGTAACATCAAAAGATGGACAAGTCAACCTATGACAACCTGCACCATCAAAACAAGAGACCGATCGGAATAGCGCTCCGACCTTCGATACGGAGACGGCACTCCATAATGATGATGATGATGATGATGTTACGAAACAAAGTTTGAATTAAATTTAAAGTGGTGGGAGACAAAAAGTAATAAAGTGACCACAAATTGTCGGTAAATAAATTGATATGATGTCATGACGGGAGTCATAAATGGAGAAGACAGAAGACAATCGGACATGAAAAAGAAAGCACTAAAGATAAGAGGGTAAATATCCAAGAATATTGCTGCAGGTTTTCATAATGCACTAACAATACAATAGACAGGAGATAGAATAGACAAATGTAGTGAATATTGATATGCTACGAATCTGTAAACAACACTCGTGTTCTGTCTGACTGTTAATGTGTACATCACTCAACGATCTTGGTAAAACAAGGTGAAGACAAGAACATGTCAATCACTTCAAGAAAGTCGTTACCTGTTATTCTAAAGTTCTACAAGAGACTGATGTTGTTATATATAACTGACCTTAGATAACATACTATTATTATTTTCGTTATCGTTGAAACTTTCATTTATAGATGTAGTGTTATCTATTCATCGAATGAAAATGACCGAACTCTGCGGTTTTCGCGTGAATATAGGGCACTTGTAATTAAATGGAGTATACCACAGTCGATATATAGGTATGATGATATGGGATATATTCTATGTATCTATTGTCATTTCGAGCCCAAGACGGCACATAGGGCCGAACAGAAATCTCAAAAACAGAAACATTGCGTGCCAAAATGACACATATTGCAGAGATCACTGCTTCTAAAATCTATGGCTATGTTTCCATAACAATACTTTTTACAATGACAGCTTGTCAAGCCATCGATCAACCTCCTTAGTCGCCTCTTACGACATGCCTGAAAGGTCACAGTGTCACTATTAAGGGATATATTACATTATATATATATATATATATATATATATATATATATATGCATGATGATAAGGGGTATATTACAGTTTATAGTACAGTAGACATCAAACTTAAATTTACTTCACACAAAAGAGTCGCCATCGGGATATATGTTTAACACACACCAACAGTTTCAACATTTATTTTAGTGCAACACACACGCAGTTCTACATATTTCAGTGACCATTATGCCCCCGTCCCCACACACACACCCTTGCAGAGTTAGAACACTTCAGTGAGCATCACTAGCACGTGACATGACACAACTGTCGGAAGAGCTCTACAAGTGGTTTCAGCTTGATTGCTTCCGGGGCGAAGAGACGATCTAACCAACGTGAATGTTGACTGAGAAAACGAAGTTATTTTTGTTTGAAGGCGTGGATCATGGTCACTCCCACTCTTATCTTGGCACAGCCCTTCAATTATCAGGCTTTCCATGACCAAATGATTGTCTATAGCGAAACGTAATTTTTAAATTTGCGTGTGGTGACTTGATTGTGAGGCAGTAATGGAAAATGTACGTCTGAAATAAACAAAAGAATAAGTAGGACAAAAAGTAATTTTAATGCCATGAAAAATATACTAACATAAAAACATATAGCACCAGAGCTAAAACTAAGAATAGCAAAATGTTACATCTTCTCAATATTCCTGTATGGTGCAGAAACATGAACATTAGACCAGAAAACAGAACAGAAAATTGAAACCTTTGAAATGTGGATATATAGAAGAGTAGGTAGAATTGGATGGAAGGAAAAGAAAACAAACGATGAAGTTTTAAAACGACTAAAAATGAAAAGAGAACCACTAAACACAATTAAAACAAGACAAATGAAATTTTTGGGTCATGTTAAAAGACACAACAGCCTAATAAAAGTAATATTGGAAGGGAAAATACAAGGTAAAAGAGGCAGAGGCAGACCACGACTAACATGGACGAGTAACATCAAAAGATGGACAAGTCAGCCTATGACAATCTGCACCATCAAAGCAAGAGACAGAGTGGAATGGCGCTCCATGGTAGCCAACCATCGATGCGGAGACGGCACTCAATGATGAACTTGATTGCTTGTAGAATTCACAGCGAGACCAATTCTGGATTTTCTGGGACAACTTTGAAGGAAAGATTCCCGATTTTTTGGTAGCATTGTGGACTGCAGTGAAATATATAGCTGAAACAGCATCGATGTCTGAACATGTTAAACAGGAGAGAACAACAGAACATAACAAAATAATTACTTAAGACTAATAGAATCTCTTACAAGGGGTGTAGCGTAGTGGTAACTTAGTAAACTTGACTTCCATGCCCGCCTGACGTTCTGCGGTCGAAGTAGATGAAAAATGGAATAGGTACCTGGCTTACTGAGTTGGGTGAGGCGATGCCAGGAAAACGCAGCAATGCCTTTCCCAACTCCCAAACGTTCAAATGTTGTGACCAATAGTACAGTGAAATTACATAGTTCATTCCCCTAAATTTTGTTAATGGTCTAATAACAAACTATCAGGCCATCGCTTTGTTTAAGTCTACGAGACTATGGTAAACTATGTTCCAGGTAGTTTGTAAACATAAATAACTGTATGGTTGTAAGTAAGTTTATCTTTCTTAAGAGAATGCTTCAATGAACATAATTCGTCAGATTTACTGGCATAATTGTTATTGTTTTGTTTTTAATTTTTTTAGCATGAGCTCTTGAAATAGTCAGTCATACTCAGTGACGTCATTTAAGATAGAATCAGACTTAACAGTGTAACTTCGTTTAAATAGCCAGTCGTACTTCCTATAGCCAGTTGCGCTAACCATAGTCAGTCGTACTACCAATAGCCAGTCGCGCTTCTCATAGCCAGTCGCGCTACCCATAGTCAGTCGCGCTACCCATAGTCAGTCGTACTTCCCATAGCCAGTCGCGCTTGTCATAGTCAGTGGCGCTGCACAGTACTTTTTATTTGACAGTCAAGTGTCTCCATCTTCAGCGTACGTTTATTTGGGTCTGCATCCCTAGTCCTTCGTTTTTCTTTATCTTCCTGCACACATTTATTAGTCTGAATTATCTGTCTAAGGAAAGTAGTCTTTTTTAAACTAAGGAGTCTTTCTTATCCAAGTTTTATTCAGGATATGTACCTTCTCTCTTTGCTAACTAGTCTATCTGCAGGAGACTGAACTTATAAGCCATTCTTCTTATAGTTCTTGAGATGCAGTCCATTACTTTTATCTCTGTTCTAGAATTAATTGTTAGCTGTGTTGTTTTGTTTTCTCTATTTCGTTTTCTATTGGAGTCATTCATTATACATGGAACATACCTCTGTTCCAGAATTAATTGTTAGCTGTGTTGTTTTGTTTTCTCTATTTCGTTTTCTATTGGAGTCATTCATTATACATGGAACATACCTCTGTTCTAGAATTAATTGTTAGCTGTGTTGTTTAGTTTTCTCTATTTAGTTTTCGGTTGGAGTCATTCATTATACATGGAACATATCTCTGTTCTAGAATTAATTGTTAGCTGTGTTGTTTAGTTTTCTCTATTTAGTTTTCGGTTGGAGTCATTCATTATACATGGAACATATCTCTGTTCTAGAATTAATTGTTAGCTGTGTTGTTTAGTTTTCTCTATTTAGTTTTCGGTTGGAGTCATTCATTATACATGGAACATACATCTGTTCCAGAATTAATTGTTAGCTGTGTTGTTTAGTTTTCTCTATTTAGTTTTCGGTTGGAGTCATTCATTATACATGGAACATACATCTGTTCCAGAATTAATTGTTAGCTGTGTTGTTTAGTTTTCTCTATTTAGTTTTCGATTGGAGTTATTCATTATACATGGAACATACCTCTGTTCCAGAATTAATTGTTAGCTGTGTTATTTAGTTTTCTCTATTTAGTTTTCGATTGGAGTCATTCATAGAACATATATCTGTTCTAATATAAATTGTTATCTGTGTTTAGTCGTTGTCTACTCTGTATTATATTATATATTTTTAGTCATTACCTTCAAGTTTCTGAAGTCCAGTTTTTGTCTAAAGTTCTTGTCTCCCCTTCATGTCAGTTGTCTATCAACAGCGATGTGTGCTTGTAATCTGCGCCATTTTGCAGTCAGCAAATCTTGCTTGTTTTGATGAATATAATAAAATAGCTGTCTACAGATTCTCTTGTTCAGAATATAGACTTTTAAATTAAACAGTAGAGAGTTTATTTCTAATACAAAATAAGGCGGCCTGGCGTAATACTAAATAAATTACCCGTAGATATGTACATGGCTGTGGGGAAAAAAAACTAAAGCCGTAATCACGCACCGCACGGCGGAAGCAGTATGTCTGTATGTAGCTGAGATTCAAAGTAAATAAATATGTGGATCTGCAAATGAAAAAGATTTGTTTCTGTTTGAAATACATTTATCATTTGTTCATTGTTTAGGAGAAGAAGTCCAGATTTTGATTTGTGATATAATATAACGTAACATGACTTGACAAAACATAACATCTTAATATAATACATTATAATTGTTCGTTATATCATAGCTTAATTAATATATCATAAACAACACATATCTAATCTAAAGTAACGTATATTGCTTGCGTAATATAATATAAAAACACACACTTTATATAGCATATGTAATATTACCTAACATACATAGAAAGCATACTTAATATACAACACACACATAAATTTACATTATTTACATAAGGTTGTCAACTTATATGTGACATTCACTACACTAGATACAATATCTATATAACACTATACATAACTTAACATACAAGACGAGTACAGTAAAAAACCACAATGTGATATAATGTGATACATAATGTAGAACATGTTCATGCCATAAGTAGATACACCTTTAGCACTCATAACACTTGATGTTATTGTTTATTTATTGTTTTCCTGGTTGCAAGCGACACTTATTGGACGGAGTTTTCAAACTGTTAGGAGTTGACACATACATTAAGTACATGATGGCATCCATTAATGCAAGCTACAACATACTTTGGACTTGATTAATGGCGCATTATATTTTCATTGCAGGATGGCAGGCGGCTTTTGATTGGTGCACCTGGAAGCTGGTACTGGCAAGGTAAGAATGACGTCTCAGTTTGACTGTCAAGGTCACGGAAATCAATGCGTGTAACCTTATTTTTAGAATGAATTTTGTTACGTTTGTCATTCATCTACGGGCGATTTGGGAATGTTTATCGCTACAGCTGGGATAGTGTGTTAACATTTCAACCGTCTAACTCAAAACTGTACTCATGTACCTCTTTTGTTACTGAAAACAAAAGATTTCTGTAAATGTTATGCTATCATTTTATTTTTGAGACCGGAACAATAAATTAATATATTTTTTAATAGGAAAGGTTGACTTTCCAGAAAATTATTTATTTTTTGGGTGGCGTAATTTAAAAAAAAAAAACATTTTATTGGGAGCCTCTGTGGCTGAGTGGTTAGTGTGCTTGCTTCCGGACCAGAAGGGTCCGGGTACGATCCCCTGCAATGGCGGATTTTTTTTCCGACTGACAAGGCTCCGTGGTTCGCCCAACCTCTAAAAAATGGTACCAGAGATTTTTCTGGGAAGTAAAGGCGGCCTGGCGTGATACCAACAATATCACCAAAAATTTGCCGTGGTCATATAAAGATATGGTCACTAACACTATATTCCCCATACGTATAAAAAGGCGTGGAGGGAATCTTTAATTTTATTGGCTATCACAACTAAACCACAGACAACTAAAGGCTCACTAAGGCCAGCGGACTGAAGGTTTTCCCGAAATCACAAAAAAACGTGTAACCTCTGCAGTTAAGCGAGCTGTAGACGACTGACGTCATTTTACCCGCAATTGCTCATGTTAACAATGGTGAAAACGTCACAAGCTTTGAGTGATCCCTTACAGCCCTCGGGCCTTAGTTTATCTATAGTTGGCTGTGCCTTAGCCATTCAAAATAGGCGAACTCCTAAATGTATAAGCTCTCTATATGGCTGTACAAAGTAGATGGATGCTATGGAACTTCTTATATAAAACTTTATTTAGAAGGCAAACTGATCGTTAGATGTAACCCCGCAGGCATGTACCTGTGTTTGACCTTTTTGTAATTTGACGCTCTAGCCGAGATTTGTCACAGCCATCCATAATAGTAAGGTCAGCGGACAGAGATGAAAATCTCAGAAAACCGCCACAAACGAGACGTCTTCAGATGTGCCAGACGTCATTCTACCCACAACCTCCTCACATCTCAAAGCTGAACATGTCACAAAAAAGATTGGGGTAATTCCTTTCTGCCCACTGGCGTTACTATTTATAGATTGCTGTGGGAGACTAGTGGGATAGGGAATTCCCAGATGCCGTCCTATTATATTATGAGCTTGAAAATAATTCAATAGGATCTGTGAGAACATATCAGTCACATATATTGCTCTCAATATATGTTTATTAATTTAATAAAGGGTGACAGAGTACGCTATGTAAAACCACAGCCATCTATAATTTACTAAAGCTGGAGCCGTTGCTGTATGGAATCACTCAATGTTTGTGACATCTTCAGCTTTGCGAGCAGGAGGGGCATTTGTGGTTAAAATGACGTCAGCCGTCTATAGCTCGTCTATCTGTAGACGTAACAAACTTTGGGTGATTCCAGGATCTCCCTCTCAGCCCATTAAAACTTTAGATCTCTGTGTGTAAAACAGTCAGTAATAAAATATAAAGAAAATATGTCAGCCGCATGACGAGAGTCATCGCGATAGACAAAATTAGAAGCGAAGAGCTAAAAAGTAAGGGATCATCTTTGCAGTATATTTTAAAAGTGTAATGGATTGGCCATGTGACAAGACAGACACAGATAAACGCTGTGCACAACGCTATCAGAAAACGCTACAACAACAACAACAGACGGAGAAGGCGTTCTTGTACAGCAGGGATAGACGGGATTCTAGAAAAAACGACACACCAGAGCAGATGAGTCAACCAAAGATACATGTTTTTTTATAATCCCGGAAACTACATCTCTGTCATGGAGTTGTTGTTGGGTGTTGAGTAAAACTGGTTTTCCACTTAAAACAATGCGCTGGAATACCATCGTCGATATGCGTGTCTTATCACTTAAAACAATGCGCTGGAATACCACCGTTGATATGCGTGTCTTATCACCTAAAACAATGCGCTGGAATACTACCGTCGATATGCGTGTCTTATCATCAAAAACAATGCGCTGGAATACCACCGTTGATATGCGTGTCTTATCACTTAAAACAATGCGCTGGAATACCACAGTTGATATGCGTGTCTTATCACTTAAAACAATGCGCTGGAATACCACCGTCGATATGCGTGTCTTATCACTTAAAACAATGCGCTGGAATACCACCGTTGATATGCGTGTCTTATCACTTAAAACAATGCGCTGGAATACCACCGTTGATATGCGTGTCTTATCACTTAAAACAATGCGCTGGAATACCACCGTTGATATGCGTGTCTTATCACTTAAAACAATGCGCTGGAATACCACCGTTGATATGCGTGTCTTATCACCTAAAACAATGCGCTGGAATACCACCGTCGATATGCGTGTCTTATCATCAAAAACAATGCGCTGGAATACCACCGTTGATATGCGTGTCTTATCACTTAAAACAATGCGCTGGAATACCACCGTTGATATGCGTGTCTTATCACTTAAAACAATGCGCTGGAATACCACCGTCGATATGCGTGTCTTATCACTTAAAACAATGCGATGGAATACCACCGTTGATATGCGTGTCTTATCACCTAAAACAATGCGCTGGAATACTACCGTCGATATGCGTGTCTTATCATAAAAAACAATGCGCTGGAATACCACCGTTGATATGCGTGTCTTATCACTTAAAACAATGCGCTGGAATACCACCGTTGATATGCGTCTCTAATCACCTAAAACAATGTGCTGGAATACCACCGTTGATATGCGTGTCTAATCACCTAAAACAATGTGCTGGAATACCACCGTTGATATGCGTGTCTAATCACCTAAAACAATGCGCTGGAATACCACCGTCGATATGCGTGTCTTATCACTTAAAACAATGCGCTGGAATACCACCGTCGATATGCGTGTCTTATCACCTAAAACAATGTGCTGGAATACCACCGTTGATATGCGTGTCTTATCACTTAAAACAATGCGCTGGAATACCACCGTCGATATGCGTGTCTTATCACCTAAAACAATGCGCTGGAATACCACCGTCGATATGCGTGTCTTATCACTTAAAACAATGCGCTGGAATACCACCGTTGATATGCGTGTCTAATCACCTAAAACAATGTGCTGGAATACCACCGTTGATATGCGTGTCTAATCACCTAAAACAATGTGCTGGAATACCACCGTTGATATGCGTGTCTAATCACTTAAAACAATGCGCTGGAATACCACCGTTGATATGCGTGTCTAATCACCTAAAACAATGCGCTGGAATACCACCGTTGATATGCGTGTCTAATAACCTAAAACAATGTGCTGGAATACCACCGTTGGTATGCGTGTCTAATCACTTAAAACAATGCGCTGGAATACCACCGTTAATATGCGTGTCTAATCACTTAAAACAATGCGCTGGAATACCACCGTTGAAATGCGTGTCTAATCACTTAAAACAATGCGTTGGAATACCACCGTTGATATGCGTGTCTAATCACATAAAACAATACGCTGGAATACCACCGTTGATATGCGTGGCTTATCACCTAAAACAATGCGCTGGAATGCCACCGTTGATATGCGTGCCTTATCACCTAAAACAATGCACTGGAATACCACCGTTGATATACATGTGCGCTGGAATACCACCGTTGATATGCGTGTCTAATCACTTAAAACAATGCGCTGGAATACCACCGTTGATATGCGTGGCTTATCACCTAAAACAATGCGCTGGAATACCACCGTTGATATGCGTGTCTTATCACCTAAAACAATGCGCAGGAATACCAACGTTGATATGCGTGTCTAATCATCTAAAACAATGCGCTGGAATACCAACGTTGATATGCGTGTCTTATCACCTAAAAAATGCGCTGGAATACCACCGTTGATATGCGTGTCTTATCACCTAAAACAATGCGCTGGAATACCAACGTTGATATGCGTGTCTTATCACTTAAAACAATGCGCTGGAATACTACCGTTGATATACGTGTCTTATCACCTAAAACAATGCGCTGGAATACTACCGTTGATATGCGTGTCTTATCACTTAAAACAATGCGCTGGAATACTACCGTTGATATGCGTGCCTAATCACTTAAAACAATGCGCTGGAATACCACCGTTAATATGCGTGTCTAATAACCTAAAACAATGTGCTGGAATACCACCGTTGGTATGCGTGTCTAATCACTTAAAACAATGCGCTGGAATACCACCGTTAATATGCGTGTCTAATCACTTAAAACAATGCGCTGGAATACCACCGTTGAAATGCGTGTCTAATCACTTAAAACAATGCGCTGGAATACCACCGTTGATATGCGTGTCTAATCACATAAAACAATACGCTGGAATACCACCGTTGATATGCGTGGCTTATCACCTAAAACAATGCGCTGGAATGCCACCGTTGATATGCGTGCCTTTTTACCTAAAACAATGCACTGGAATACCACCGTTGATATACATGTCTTATCACCTAAAACAATGCGCTGGAATACCACCGTTGATATGCGTGTCTAATCACTTAAAACAATGCGCTGGAATACCACTGTTGAAATGCGTGTCTAATCACTTAAAACAATGCGCTGGAATACCACCGTTGATATGCGTGGCTTATCACCTAAAACAATGCGCTGGAATACCACCGTTGATATGCGTGGCTTATCACCTAAAACAATGCGCTGGAATGCCACCGTTGATATGCGTGTCTTATCACCTAAAACAATGCACTGGAATATCACCGTTGATATACATGTCTTATCACCTAAAACAATGCGCTGGAATACCACCGTTGATATGCGTGTCTTATCACCTAAAACAATGCGCTGGAATACCAACGTTGATATGCGTGTCTAATCATCTAAAACAATGCGCTGGAATACCAACGTTGATATGCGTGTCTTATCACCTAAAACAATGCGCTGGAATACCACCGTTGATATGCGTGTCTTATCACCTAAAACAATGCGCTGGAATACCACCGTTGATATGCGTGTCTTATCACCTAAAACAATGCGCTGGAATACCAACGTTGATATGCGTGTCTTATCACTTAAAACAATGCGCTGGAATACCACCGTTGATATACGTGTCTTATCACCTAAAACAATGCGCTGGAATACTACCGTTGATATGCGTGTCTTATCACCTAAAACAATGCGCTGGAATACTACCGTTGATATGCGTGTCTAATCACTTAAAACAATGCGCTGGAATACTACCGTTGATATGCGTGTCTAATCACTTAAAACAATGCGCTGGAATACTACCGTTGATATGCGTGTCTAATCACTTAAAACAATGCGCTGAAATACTACCGTTGATATGCGTGTCTAATCACTTAAAACAATGCGCTGGAATACTACCGTTGATATGCGTGTCTAATCACTTAAAACAATGCGCTGGAATACTACCGTTTATATGCGTGTCTTATCACCTAAAACAATGCGCTGGAATACTACCGTTGATATACGTGTCTTATCACCTAAAACAATGCGCTGGAATACTACCGTTGATATGCGTGTCTTATCACCTAAAACAATGCGCTGGAATACCACCGTTGATATGCGTGTCTAGTCACTTAAAACAATGCGCTGGAATACCACCGTTGATATGCATGTCTAATCACTTAAAACAATGCGCTGGAATACCACCGTCGATATGCGTGTCTAATCACCTAAAACAATGCGCTAGAATACCACCGTCGATATGCGTGTCTAATCACCAAAAACAATATGCTGGAATACCACCGTCGATATGCGTGTCTAATCACCTAAAACAATGCGCTAGAATACCACCGTCGATATGCGTGTCTAATCACCAAAAACAATATGCTGGAATACCACCGTCGATATGCGTGTCTAATCACCTAAAACAATGCGCTAGAATACCACCGTCGATATGCGTGTCTAATCACCAAAAACAATATGCTGGAATACCACCGTCGGTATGCGTATCTTACGTTCGTCAACATTGCATGAACCGACACAAACATAACCCGCTCAGTGAATGAAAATCTCCAAACCGAAGTTATAATAAATCAAAAGTCTTCATTAAGATGCCAATCCATGTTTTCCCCCACAGGTCAGGTCTTCAACTTTAAAACAGATGACGGCGGAAAGGTATTTAGTTCAACGCCGGAAGGACAACCTGAAGAAGACGACACCTACATGGGTAAGCAAGCTCGACACGGGATCACTTGTTACTAACATCTAACCTTCTGTTTCAACACAGGTCAACTTTTCCATTATGACGCCTCCAGCGGTCAGAAAGTTAAAGAAACCAAAGAGGGCCCAGCTGATAATGATTACGGTTACTTGGGTAACGATTTCAATCTCGCAGTTTCTATATTTTACTCAAATATACCTTATTTTCGGCTTTGGGTCATTTTTCTGTTCCGATTCTCAGTTTTTATTTCTAAGCTACACATTTTGTTTCTTCGCTTTAGTTTTAATGACGATTTTGAATTTTATTTTATTTATTTATTTATTTTTTTTTTTGCTTTATTTGTCGTAAAATTTTTTCTCAATCATCAAAAAGAAGCTTCTAAATGTTGTTAAAACAATGTCTCAGTTTTAAAGTCAGAACTAAAATATTTGTTATACTTTTGATTACAATTAGAAGAGTAATTCTTAAAATTATAGCAGAACTAACACGAGAAAAAGAAAACTAACAGTAACGTGGCACCTAAATGAAAATATACCCTCACTGCTTACTAAATGTGCATACGATTAGTGACATACTAAAATGATTATTCTGTAGCTTTAACATCATTATTAGCAGTACATAGAATTGCTTGCTAGTTAGCTTGCTAACTATGACCTTCTGGATTGTTGAGGACGTGTTTATGTTGACTGTTTTAGTTTCAAACTTTCTATATCTAACGCAGATCTTTGTGCACTGTCATGACCTGTCCGTTACTTAATGTTGTCTTCACATATCGCGTTTTGGTCCGCCTTTCTTTTAGCGTAGTGGATAGTGATCTGGTCTGCTGAGGATATGTCAGGTTAGATTCCGAGCACTACCCAAACTTCTCCTGTACACATGCCTACACATATGGAACAACAACTAATGCAACAGAAAAGGGAGGAGCAAGAATTCACATATGCCTTAAAAATGGAACACAGAAAAGACTTTATTGCAATAGGAATAATGTATTATAATAATTGTAAAGCAGAGAGAGACGTTGTTGAAACTGTAGCAGAAGATCTCCTGCAGGAGAAGATTAAAAAAGAAAACTATTGTATTACTCATAGATGTTCTGTCAGTTGTAACAACACTGAGGAGTCATGGAAACGAAGACCTGGATGAATTTAAAGAAATACTATACAAGCTGTGCTAGAGAGATATATAACTGTGGTTCAGTGGATTCCATCTTAACTCAATCAAAGAGGTTTGTCAGAAACAAATACATAACTACAAATACATAACTACAAATACATAACTACAAATACATAACTACAAATACATAACTACACATACATAACTACTAATACATAACTACAAATACATAACTACAAATACATAACTACAAATACATAACTACAAATACATAAATACAAAGACATAACTACAAATACATATAATATAGAACACCAGGGCTACCAAATAAATGTCTACTACCAGCTCAACAGAACACAACTTTGTTTTTTAATGTCTACTACCAGCTCAACTATAGAATATAACAAAGAGAACTCTACACCCATTGATATAAAAAGAGGAGTAAGACAAGGATGCATCCTATCACCAAGCTTGTTCAATCTATACACTGAGCAAATCTTTAAAAACATCTCAGAGATACCAGGCCTAAACATTAATGGAAAGAAAATCAATAACCTAAGATATGCTGATGATGCTGTACTACTAGCAGAAAATCCTAAAGACCTACAACAATTGCTTAATGTAATAAACATGACAAGCAAAAATTATGGACTAGATATTAATATCAAAAAGTCTAAAACTATGATCATAAACAAAGAAAATTCTCAAGACCTACAATTAAATATCAAAGTGGAAGGAATACATCTGGAGACAGTCCAGAACTACAACTACCTGGGACATACTATAACCAGTGATGGAAAATGTACAACTGAAATAAATAAAAGAATAGTTATGGCAAAAAGTAATTTTAATGCCATGAAAAATATACTAACATCAAAACAAATAACACTAGGGCTAAAACTAAGAATAGCAAAATGTTACATCTTCTCAATATTCCTGTATGGTGCAGAAACATGGACATTAGACCAGAAAACAGAACAGAAAATTGAAGCCTTTGAAATGTGGATTTATAGAAGATTGTGTAGAATTGGATGGAAAGAAAAGAAAACAAACGAGGAAGTTTTAAAACAACTAAAAATGAAAAGAGAACTACTAAACACAATTAGAGCAAGACAAATGAAATTTTTGTTAAAAGACACAACAGCCTAATAAAAGTAATATTGGAAGGGAAAATACAAGGTAAAAGAGGCAGAGGCAGACCAAGACTAACATGAACGAGTAACATCAAAAGATGGACAAATCAACCTATGACAATCTGCACCATCAAAGCAAGAGACAGAGTGGAATGGCGCTCCATGGTAGCCAACCATCGATGCGGAGACGGCACTCAATGATGATAACCAGCTCAACAGAACAAAACTTTATTTTTTAGACTCCGAACATATCACAATAGATTAAAGTACCACCTTATAAGGATAAGAACCTCTGATGAATGTGTCTGTGGCACAGGCAAAATGACTGCTGAATATCTGCTACAATCATGTTCAACATATGATAAACAGAGAAGTCTCTTGTGACCATCACTGGTACCATACCGGGAGATGCATTTTTAGCTTTTTCTTCAGTCTTATCGCTGATGTCTAAATGTCAACACAGAAGCAAAAGAATATTCCGATCAACATCTCCTACGTTCAAGCAGTCTCAAATTAGGTATAGGTGCCAGGTATGTTTTTCGAGGGAAAAAGACGGCTCTGGCGTTGTGCTGACTAATTTACCTTAAAATATTTCGATGGTTAAAAAAAAACTATTGACACTAACACCAAAATATCTAAACAACAAGGGTTCCATTTCGTTATAGGGCGTTAATGGCTACACCGCGTCAAGAAAAGCAAAACCGGGCCAGGAGCAGATATTAACCCAGATCACAATCCTCTTATAGCCGCGATAGCTCAGTGGTTAGTGAACTGGACTACAAAGGACAAGAGGTAGGGTTCGATCCCAACACACGGCTTCCGGGTCACCCAGCCTTTAATGGGTACCGGATTTTTTCTGGGAAAGTAAAGCGGCACGGGCGTAATACTGACCACATTACCCCAAAAAATCATGTGCCGAAGATCTGTAAAATGTATAGCCACTAATACCATATTCCCTATACGTCACTTGGGGTGACGGGGGCTCTTTACTTTTTTTTACAATCCTCTAATTATTAAAATGAAAGTGAAACTAAAGAGAAACAAGCAAAAGACTAATTCATCAACAACGGCAGTAGATATAATAGCTTTAAATCAGACAGATATTAAAGATACTTATATGGTACAATTAAAGAACAGATATTAAAGATACTTATATAGTACAATTAAAGAACACATATCAGAAGGTCCTAGAATAAGGGACTGGGCAGTATAGAAGAGACAATTCTGATGAAAAAGTTACAACCAAATAGCAATGGATAAAGAAAAGCATACAAGAAACATGTGACATCTTACCAAAAAAGGAAAAAGAACAAAAAAAAAATGGATAACTGATCCCATCATGGAAAAAATGGAAGAATGAAGCCAAGCGAAGAACACTACCCAATACAACAAAATATATAATGATATATACAAAATGTGCAAAAAGACAAAAGAAGACTGACTCAGCCAAAGATGTCTAGAAATCGAAAATATGTAAAGTAAACAAGATTTAAGAAGGATGCACACATAAATAAAGACATTACTAGTTAAAGATTTTTGTAAGCCACATAAAGTGGATGTATTGCAAACAAAAAAGGAAAAATGCTAACAGACAATTAAGATCAATAGATGTCAGGAATATATAACATAATTATTTTCTGACGAAATGACAAGAAACCAATTATAAAATGTACGTCAGGCTATAAAATCATAAAATCGAAAGTGAAAAAAAAACTATGGAAACAGTGGAAAAAAAGGAAAGCTGCAGGACCTGACAACATACAGTTAGTGATGATAAAGGTACTAGAAGATTTTGGCATTGATTACTGATCACAGACATATGAAACGACATATACCATACAGGATACATACCACATGAACTAAAAACATAAACTTTCATTGCATTGCCTAAAAAGAATGGTGCAGTTGAATGCAACGATTTTAGAACAATAAGCCTAATGAGCCAGGTAACAAAAATCTTGCTAAAAGTTATACAGGGAAGGATTCAAAATAAAATCTATATGCACTTAGAACCAAAAAAACAAATTGGATTTAGGAAAAACAGTGGAGCAAAAGAAGCAATATTCTGCATGAGGACATTAATGGAAAAGTACACAGAAGTAAACAAACCAATACATGCCTGCTTCATAGATTACACCAAAGCATTTGATAGAATACACCACAAACAACTTATAGGCTGCCTAAAAGATGTACATCTAAATGGCACAGACATACGACTAATATGTAATTTGTACTGGGAGCAAACAGCAATAATAAAATATAACAAAGAGAGCTCTACACCCTGCTTGTTCAATATATACACTGAGCAAATCTTTAAAAACATCACAGAGATGCCAGGTCTAAACATTAATGGAACAACTGAAACTATGATCATAAACGCAGATAATGCTCAAAACCTACAAGTGGATATCAAAGTTGAAGGAATAGACCTGGAGACAGTTTAGAGCTACATTTACCTGGGACATACTATAACCAGTGATGGAAAACTGAAATAAACAAAAGAATAGGAATGGCAAAAAGTAATTTTAATGCGATGGAAATTATACTGACATCAAAACAAATAATACCAGGGCTAAAACTAAAAATAGCAAAATGGTAT
Source organism: Megaustenia siamemsis (assembly GCA_032433765.1). Taxonomy (NCBI): domain Eukaryota; kingdom Metazoa; phylum Mollusca; class Gastropoda; order Stylommatophora; family Ariophantidae; genus Megaustenia; species Megaustenia siamemsis. Next base: position 79,194,091 of record JAVIAB010000051.1, on the reverse strand, counting down.
ATCTTCTCAACATTCCTGTATGGTGCAGAAACATAGACATTAGACAAGAAAACAGAACATAAAATTGATGCTTTTGAAATACAAATTTATAGAAGAATGGATGGAAAGAAAAGAAAACAAATGAGGAAGTCATAAAACAACTAAAAATGAAAAGAGAACTACTAAACACAATTAGAGCAAGACAAATGAAATTTTTGTTAAAAGACACAACAGCCTAATAAAAGTAATCTTGGAAGGGAAAATGCAAGGTAAAATAGGCAGTGGCAGACTAACATGGACAAGTAACATCAAAAGATGGACAGGTCAGCCTTTGACAACCTGCACCATGAAAGCAAGAGACATAGCGTAATGGCGCTCCATGGTAGTCAACCTACGATGCGGAGACGGCACTCAGTGATGATGATGAATCGCTAAACGTTGATGGATGTACTTCGCATGGAAGGTCTGAGCACTCATGGTCGTCTTGTCCGTGTTGCAATAAGGATGACCTGTCGATGAAAACTTAACTTTGTTATAACGCAACAAATGCAACTGTTACTTTTCATTTAGAAGTCACTTTTCTTCTCTTCGCAAGCCATGTTTTAACATTCGTTTTCTCTCCATCGCCTCCTCTAATTCTGTTTACCTTTACCCACTTTCTATCTTTATTTTCTTCTTTTCTCATCTTTAAAAATCATCTTCCATTTCTTCTTTGTTTGTTTATTAACCGGATACAAATCACTGTTTTGTTTATCTTGGCGCACACTGCATCCCATTTCATCGCTCATTTGGTCGAGTCTGCATCCTTTCCAAGTCACACGCTTTTTGATTATGTCATTTATCATCCCATGTCTGGAATGTCTGTTTGTGGGAGGGGAGGGGGGGGGGGTGTTAGGCAGAAGGATAGTGACCACAGTGCAGTCGACACGTGATGTAAATATCAAAGTTTAAATTTCACACCAACTTTAGTAACAAATTTTAACATTTAGAAATAATTAAAAGTCTCTTTAGAGGTGGCGGAATGATTCGCGAAATTAGTTACTCGGAACACAAATTTGAGAACCCACAGTTGAAAAGGAAAAAAAAATCACACGCATAAACAATAGTCACTGTCATGTGTTACATTTTAGACGCACTATTTATTCTGCATTGAGAAACATTTCTAAACGATGTTACTTTTAGATTAGTGGTGTAGTTCACTGTAGACATTCACACATTCATATTTTATATTCATTATGTGCATTCTTTCTCTTTGCTGTAAATACTCTTTGCACTATCTATCGAACCAGTATGTTTGGACGTTTGCATGTTAATGTTTCTGTATGTTATAATTTCTTTAAAATATATTAAAGTGCATCTTACAAAAGGTTATTAATTGTTTTGATAAATAACAAATACAAGGGAAGTAAAGGATTATGTAACGATTAAGCAGTTATACTTGAACGTAATCAAAGAGCATATATAGACGTATAACAGTCTGAACTATTAGAATGAACTTTTTTTTTTAGTTGCTGGACTGAATGTCTGAGTGTGGGAGATACGAGAATGCCCACCTGGCAGTGACGCCAATCCGTATTTCACTTTTTGGCTTTATTTCCTAGCTACCGTAAAGATAGACACGTAGTCTTATTTCCTAGCTACCGTAAAGATGGACACTTAGTCTTATATTCCCACAGTGTATACTTTAGTTTAGTCCTCGGATCATCCTCATTACACGTCATACAGGTCCATAAGTTCTCAGATTTCCTCCCCAGTATGTCCTTCAGTCTGTGGAGACTGATGACTCCCAGATCTGTTTTGATTTGTTGTTCGTCTGTATTTCCCTGTGCAGCGCTTCTTTCTGGTAAGCCTCATTCCCTTAAAAAGGCGCTAAATGGGCGCAGGTACGCTGTGATGAGGTTAACAGTAGGCTGCAGTATCTGCATCCTTTGTTCTGGCACCAGTACGGCATATTTGGCTATTTGGTCGCTTTATAACTTCTATTATACCGGCTTTGTTAGATTGAGTCGAGGCTTTGTTAGACTGGTTCGCGTTGGACTGGTTCGTGTTGGACTGGTTCGTGTTGGACTGGTTCGTGTTAGTCTTGTTCGCGTTGGACTGGTTCGTGTTAGTCTGGTTCGTGTTGGATTGGTCACGGCTTTGCTAGACAGGTTCGTGTTAGAATTGTTCACAGCTTTGCTAGACTGGGTCACGGTTTTGTCAGATCGATTCACGGCTTTGCAAGACTGAGTCGCGACTTTGTCGGATAGGTTCACGGCTTTGCTAGACTGGGTCGTGGCTTTGTTAAATTGGTTCGTGTTAAACTAGGTCACGGTTTTGTTAGATTGGTTCGTGTTAAACTGGATCACGGTTTTGTTAGATGGGGTCGTATTAGACTGGATCTCTGTTTTGTTGGATTGGTTCGTGTTAAACTGGGTCACGGTTTTGTTAGATCGGGTCGTATTAGACTGGATCGCTGTTTTGTTAGATTGGTTCGTGTTAAACTGGGTCGCGGTTTTGTTAGATTGGTTCGTGTTAAACTGGGTCGCGGTTTTGTTAGATTGGTTCGTGTTAAACTGGGTCACGGTTTTGTTAGATGCGGTCGTATTAGACTGGATCGCTGTTTTGTTAGATTGGTTCGTGTTAAACTGGGTCGCGGTTTTGTTAGATTGGTTCGTGTTAAACTGGGTCGCAGTTTTGTTAGATTGGTTCGTGTTAAACTGGGTCGCATTTTTGTTAGATTGATTCGTGTTAAACTGGGTCGCGGTTTTGTTAGACTGATTCATCTGTTTTAAACCACCGGAAGCTAGAGTATGATCTTGACTAGCTTTGGTTCATTAATTTTTACTCAATTTGCTATGAATCGCTGTTAGCTTGTAAGCACACGTGTTGTATGGCTTCTTTGACCTAGTCCGAGGCTCGTTCCATTTTTTCTACACACGTATCTTGATGCAAGAAAATCCTGCCAGGAGCCAGCCTTGTTAATTACTACACGTACTCGTGTATTTTCTGTACCCGTCCACCTTTGAAGTAGATCTCCATGGAGATAAGTGTTTCTCCAAACGTGTACAAGTGGGAGCTTACTCCTGTCCAAATTCGCTTTCATCTAACGTAATAATAATTTAAAAAAAACGTAATTCTTATTTATGTGTAAGTAAAAGGTGTTTTTTGTTTTTCTGATAGTTTCCGATGTCTGTCTCATTCTGTTTTCTCTGCCTTTCAATTATTCCTTGGTCCTCCTTGATTTCTCTTTGCAATCAGAATATTCTTACTGCATGGCAGTTCTTTTGAATTCTTCTGCATTTCTTTGTAGCACATAATATGTCAATGTCCATGACAGTTATCACTCTCCCCGTGTCACATTACCTGTTATCACTATTTGTCCTTGTTCTTGCCTGTTATCACTCTATCCATGTCCTTGCGTGTTATTACTCTACCCATGTCCCTCCCGTTTATCACTCTGTAAATGTTGCCTCCTTTTATCACTCAACCCATATCCTTCCCTGTTATGACTACCCATGTCCCTGCCTGTTATCACTCTGTCCATGCCCCTGCTTCTTACCACACTGCCCATGTTCCTGCTTCTTATCAATGGGTCCATGTTCCGATTGTTATGCATATTATCACACTGTGTATATCTCTTTTTGGTTACACCTTTTAAGCAGTTTTTGGTTGCTGATTACGTTTGATCGAAATATTCCGACATTTTTTTTTCGACGTCAGCTTAGTTGAAATAGAAGAGCCTCAACCCTTTCTTCTCCGTTCTTCTAAAATATTGATGCTTTCTTTTCAGTTGTTTTAAAAAATTGAGATCAATGTGAAATCATTGAAATCACACACTTCTCATAAACCCTTAGATTGCACGGTAATTGTAGAAGGAGTAGTAGCAGAAGTAGCAGTAGTAGTAGTAATAGTAGTAGTAGTAATAGTAGTATCAGCAGCAGAAGCATTAGTAGTAGTAGTAGTAGTAATAGTATCAGCAGCAGAAGCATTAGTAGTAGCAGTAGTGGTGGTAGTTGTTATTGTAGTTGTTTTAGTTGTTGTAGTTGTATTTGTAGTAGCAGTAGTAGTATTGTAGTAGTAGTAGTAGTAGTAGTAGTAGTATTGTTGTAGTAGTAGTTGTAGTAGTAGTAGTATTGTTGTAGTAGTAGTAGTAGTAGTATTGTTGTAGTAGTAGTTGTAGTAGTAGTAGTATTGTTGTAGTAGTAGTAGTATTGTTGTTGTAGTTGTAATTGTTATTGTAGTTGTAGTAGTAGTAGTAGTAGTTGTGTTGTTGTTATTGTTGTAATACTACAATAGCACTAACGGTAGAAGTAATAGTAAAAATACTATTTTTTTTAAGAACATAGACTTGGCCATTTACTTACAAATTCAAGTTACGTTGAAAGAACTGCTCTAAGTAAATATATTGTTGTTGTCACGTGTTACAAATGTTACGTTTTCATGATGTCGTGTTTCTCCAAATTCTGCACAAAACAAGCTGGCTATCCTGTAATTCACAAACTTACTACTGATTTCTTTGACTGAAACAGACTACTGGCATGAAGAATTAGTCTGGCATGGAATATATACTTTGTTATCGCATAATAGTGCCTTGATGCATGTATTAGCATAATTACCTGACCTATCTCCCTTTAACGCTGTAACCGGTCACAAAATATAATTAGAATAAGCAAAGCCTACGATTTAGAGAAAATGTTTAGAAGTGGAGAGGGCACACATATCTTAAATAAAATAAAATAAAATAAAAATAGATATCACATTTTGATGACATCCTTCTTTTTAATTTAGTTTTTTGTATTCAGTTATTTTATTCAGTTATTTTATTCAGTTATTTTTTGTTTTCTCAAAATGATTTGGAGAAGTGCAATGAAAACGTTCTGAAAGAGACCAAAGCAAAGAAAGAGTTAATTTCCAATGTTAGGAAGATATAATCATCATGTTTTGGCCATGTAATGAGAAGGAAAAAACTGGAATTTATTGTGACAACGGAGAAAATTGAGGGACGAGGAGATAGTGGGAAGCAAAGAGAAAAGATACCAGACAGCTTAAGAGAATAGCTTGGCAGAAGGTCAACAACAGAAATGATAAACAACTGTCGAGATCGAAAGTTGTGGAGAGACATGATCACCTACACCAGCATGCATGGTACTTGATGATGATGATGACCTGGGTTCGCTCAAAACTGAATATCTCGCTGAATTGTGAGTGTATGTGAATTATGGTAATTAATTATCGGCTGACTGATTCTGTTACAAAAAAAAAACCTCATTGATTCTTGTAAACTGATGGTAACAAATACTTGTAAGGGTGGGGTACACTGGTTGTGTTATTAAAAAAAAATAAAATAAACTGATTCAAACTACAAGGGAGACATTTTCAAAGTATATGCTTTAATGAATACACGACATTAAAAAACATAACAATGTTTCGTGCAAGTCATGGGGGCAAAAGGTATTAGGGGTGGGGGGCTTTGAATATAAATGTTGTAAATGGTATGTTCAAAACTGTGAGCTCAGTTCTCCAATGATTTCTTTATATAAAATGTTCAATACAAATACGTTAGGAATCAACGCATATGCTGGAACGTTCATTTCGTAGCTAGGTAAAGAGTGTTTTCTGTTAAATCACTTTGTCAATTATTATATTATCGTTTATTTCTGGTTACAAATATCACCGTGTTTGACTAATGTTATAGCTTGCTTTATGTCATGTATATGTTATCACAAACATAATAAGATGTACACAATGCATATGTGAATGATAATTATGTTTGATTCCAGCAACTTTAACATCTGTTATTTGTTGTTTTCATGTGCATCTTTATCCATGTATTAACATTTTTCTGTAAATTATATTTAAAAAGAAACTGTAGAACAGTTTCAGCAGTAACATATTTTTACTGCACAAGATTTATATAACCTCAAGAAAGTTTTGCTTATTTAAGTAAAGTCGTCAATTTTTAAAACTCTTAATTTTTTTTTTGGTTTCGTTACTTGCCATTAAGTTAACATAAATAATTTGGTATAATCTTTGGAATAAAGCTTAAAAATACCATTTATGTAGTTAGTTATTATCTTAGAATATGATTATCATTAACATATATTTATTACCGTATATCACCAATTAATCATTTGTTTTCCAACAAACTATAATAGCTCATTGTTACTCCCATCATTACTATAAGATTTATTTTGTTCGACTTCCTCTGTTTTCATTATTTTTACCTCATATTAACATTTTCTGCTGTTGGTTATCCTTTATTAGCCAGTTAATGAATTTATCCATATTTATTTTTTAATATTACTTTTTATTTGATTTTACAACATATTTTGTCATAAAATCTTCACAGTTGTTTTATTTTGTTATCGAAGGGGCGGTGTAACTTTCTTGAACTACAAAAACAAGTACCAGTTGCTGTATATTAATGGTTTCCTTTCAATTTTCATGTCAGAAATGTTACAAAAGTTGGCACCATAACAATGTGAAGGAAAACTAAGTGAATGGAGAAAATGAATAATAATGACATTGTAAAGCAACGCAGCTGGAAATGAAGGGAAAAAAATATGTCATGTTTTTAAACAAACCAAACGAAATGTTTGCTACGCATAACGAGGAAATAACTTCTACACGTAACGAGGAAATACCTTCTACACGTAACGAGAAAATACCTTCTACACGTAACGAGAAAATACCTTCTACACGTAACGAGGAAATACCTTCTACACGTAACGAGGAAATAACTTTTACACGTAACGAGGAAATACCTTCTACACGTAACGAGAAAATACCTTCTACAAATAACGAGGAAATGCTTTCTACACATAAGGAGGAAATAACTTTTACACATAACGAGAAAATAACTTCTACACGTAACGAGGAAATAACTTTTACACGTAACGAGAAAATACCTTCTACAAATAACGAGGAAATGCTTTCTACACATAAGGAGGAAATACCTTTTACACATAACGAGGAAATATCTTCTACACACAGCGAGGAAATACCTTTTACACATTACGAGGAAATATCTTCTACACACAACGAGGAAATATCTTCTACACACAACGAGGAATTATCTTCTATACATAACGAGGAAATATTTTCTACACACAACGAGGAATTATCTTCTACGCATAACGAGGAAATATCTTCTACGCACAACGAGGAAATATCTTCTATACATAACGAGGAAATATCTTCTATACATAACGAGGAAATATCTTCTACACACAACGAGGAAATATCTTCTATACACAACGAGGAAATATCTTCTACACACAACGAGGAAATATCTTCCATACACAACGAGGAAATATCTTCCACACACAACGAGGAAATGTCTTCCACACACAACGAGAAAATATCTTCTACACACAACGAGGAAATATCTTCTACACACAACGAGAAAATATCTTCCACACACAACGAGAAAATATCTTCTATACACAACGAGGAAATATCTTCCACACACAACGAGAAAATATCTTCTATACACAACGAGGAAATATCTTCCACACACAACGAGAAAATATCTTCTATACACAACGAGAAAATATCTTCCACACACAACGAGAAAATATCTTCTACACACAACGAGGAAATATCTTCTACACACAACGAGGAAATATCTTCCACACACAACGAGAAAATATCTTCCACACACAACGAGAAAATATCTTCTACACACAACGAGGAAATATCTTCTATACACAACGAGGAAATATCTTCTATACACAACGAGGAAATATCTTCTACACACAACGAGGAAATATCTTCTATACACAACGAGGAAATATCTTCTACACACAACGAGGAAATATCTTCTACACAGAACGAGGAAATATCTTCTATACACAACGAGGAAATATCTTCTACACAGAACGAGGAAATATCTTCTATACACAACGAGGAAATATCTTCTACACACAACGAGGAAATATCTTCTTGACGACATTTCTGGATGGTTGATACAATGTTGATGTTGCCGAAACAATTTGTTATTTTTAAAATCTTCCTTTACCCAACGCTGATATGTGTGCACTTGCCAAGCTGAAACATGTCGTCCACTCTTTAACTTTGTCTTATCATTCTTTTCTTCTTCTGGTTTGCTGCAGCAGTAGCTGGTAGTGAGCTGTCTACTGAGAATAAGAGTTCGCGTTAGAACCTGATGGTTCACTAGCCTTAAAGGCCAAATGGATACAGGGTTATAAATATATATATATTTTTGGGACTTCCTGTCAATGTAGCGTATAGGTAAAAAAAAAAAAAAAAAAAAAAAAAAAGAAAGTAAAGTACCCCGTCACGTCAAGTGGCGTATAGGGAATATGGTGTTAGTGACCATAAATTTTACATTTCGGCACATGATTGTTGTGGTAATGTGGTCGGTATTACGCCCGTGCCGCGTTACTTTCCCAGAAAAAAATCGGGTACGCATTAAAGGCTGGGTGAACCGGTAGCCGTCGGTTGGGATGGAACCCTACCTCTTGTCCTTTGTAGTCCAGTTCACTAACCACTGAGCTATCGCGGCTCCCTATAGCGTATATGTGGCAATGAACATTTGAGGAACTGTATGAAAAGCTTAATTGTTGCAGTTTCCTCATATTCCAAGTCCGGCTTGCTGCAGGAGCTACTGAAATTAGTGCCTTGTGCACACCGTGAGCTGTGTGTTTCATCGGATGAGGTTTCTATATTCAGATTGCTTACGATGAATGATGATATCGAATGACGAACATTTTAGTTGCGTTTTCACTATCGGTGCTACTATGCCTTATGTCTTTTGACGTGTGCTATGTTTGTAACAATAGGGACATTCGATGAAATGTTAATTCTGATGATTCCACTGGCACGGGCGATTCAGCAATTATGGATTTTAATTCGTTTGCAGTGACACCGGAACCTTCGAATAAAAAAATAACTATAGATATATACAAAATAAAGGACTCGGCCTTAATAGCAAAAAGACAGAGGTAATGGTAACAACAAAGAAAAAGACATCATCTCAGTGTAAAATAAAGACAAGTGGAACAATATTAAAACAGGTAAATGAATTTAAATATTTGGGAACTTTGTTAACCTCAGACGGAAGATGTACAAAAGAGGTGAGATGCAGTTTTGCTCAGGCAAAAGCAGCTTTTCAAAAAATGAGGAAGATGCTATGCAATCCATTTTTTGACAATAGAAACAAGAAAAAGAGTTCTTAAATGTTATGTAGAGCCAGTCTTAACATATGGATGCGAATAATGGACAATAGGACAACAGATAAGAAAATCACTGGAGTTTGTAGAAATGTGGTTTTACAGAAGAATGTTGAGAGTACCATGGACAGCTAAGAAGAGTAATGAAGATTTTATGAGAGAGGTCAAAGCAAAAAGAGAGCTAATTTCCAATATTAGAAAGAAACAATCATCATTTTTTGGTCATGTAATGAGAAGAGAACAGCTAGAATATATTGTAACAACTGGAAAAATTGAGGGACAAAGAAATAGAGGGAAGCAAAGAGAAAAAATAACAGACAGCTTAAGAGAATGGCTTGGCAAAAGGTCAACAACAGAAATGATAAATAGCTGCCGAGATCGAAAGTTGTGGAGAGACATGATCACCTACGCCAGTAGGCCCGGTACTAGATGATGATATATATACAGACAGCATTTTTGTAATGTTAAAACTGTTACCCGATTAAATATATATATGGGCATTAACGCCATGTTCTCTCTATGTCATGGTGCTTGGCCTATTATTTATTCTCCGTCATCCCAATCCTGTAGGTCGTGACATGTGACTAAACCATCTTTTTTGCCTTCACCATCTTTCACCTCTGGCGAAGTCCCTAGAGACTAGGAACTGAATTTGACGTGTTAATCCGTTTTTCCCTGGCAGCCTTGTGCACATGGATCCCTCGCCGCACTGGCAGATAACTCCTTCTTCAGAGGTACTCATATTTTTCCCGTCGATGAGTAATTGACGTTTCAGACCGAGTCTCGCTGCTGAGACCAGGGGTAGTTGCCGCAGAGAGAAATCATAAGTAAAAAGTCCAAATGGTGCAGCCGGGATTTGAACTGACAAACCTCTCTGTCTAGAGGCCGGTGTCTTGCCTTGAAACCAACCAGTTCCCAATGCGCTTTGTTATTATTATAATTATTTCGTAATTGTCATATTAGCCCATTGCGGTCTCAGTATTTCAACATTCTGATTCGGTAATGGCATTTTCAAGTGTCTAGATTAAAGAAGAGCCCGCTGATTGATTTCATCTTTATGCTGTTTCTGTTTTTTCTGTTTGCAGACTCACTTTAGATTCTTTATTTTACTGCCATGTGTTGCCAGGATACGCAATATGTCTTCTTTTCTTTTCTTTCTTCTGTTCATATCTCTTTCTTCTTCTTTATTTTAATATGCGTAACTACATGACAATGGCAATATATGCGCAATTACATGACAATAAAATATCTCTCCTTGGGGGGGGTTGGGTTTACGAGTTGTTTTGGATAATAATAATAAATGCATTTTTCCATTGCCATGACAGGATATGCTAGTGCAATTGGGGAATTTGATGGAGACAACAGTGATGGTGAGTAACAAATCAATAAATAGTTGACGAATAATTGAATGAATAAAAGCTACTTAATGAAATGAGAAAATAAATGCCTTGGTGATTATAAACTATTATCTTCATTTTAGATGTTCTGGAAGCGCAGATCTCAAAGTCTGAAGATGTCTTTTGCTTGTTTAATTTTTAATGTCTTTTTGTTGTTGTAAAATAGCCGGCACTAAATGAAAAAAGACAAGATATCTAAGAGCATCATTCTCCAAAGATGGTCAGATGGACAAAGGAATAAATATCAAATGTTGAAAAGTGTAGGCACAATACACAGTGCTTCACTTCACTCAAACAACATTTAACAACACCACCACTCACTCCTACAACATTAAACAACACCACCACTCACTCAAACAATATTAAACAACACCACCACTCACTCAAACAATATTAAACAACACCACCACTCACTCAAACAATATTAAACAACACCACCACTCACTCAAACAATATTAAACAACACCACCACTCACTCAAACAATATTAAACAACACCACCACTCACTCCAACAACATTAAACAACAACACCACTCACTCCTACAACATTTAACAGCACCACCACTCACTCAAACAATATTAAACAACAACACTACTCACTCTACAATTTTAATCAACACCACCACTCACTCCAACAACATTAAACAGCACCACCACTCACTCATACAATATTAAACAACAACACTACTCACTCATACAACATTAAACAACAACACTACTCACTCCCACAACAGTAAACAACACCACCACTCACTCCTACAACATTAAACAGTACAACCGCTCACTCTAGCAATATTAAACAACACCACCACTCACTCTCACAACATTAAACAACACCACCACTCACTCCTACAACATTAAACAGCACCTCCACTCACTCCAACAACATTAACCAGCACCGCCACTCACTCCATCAACATTAAACAACACCACCACTCAATACTACAACATTAAACAGCACCACCACTCACTACTACAACATTAAACAACACCACCACTCACTACTACAACATTAAACAGCACCACCACTCACTCCTACAACATTAAACAACACCACCACTCACTCCAACAACATTAAACAACACCACCACTCACGCCAACAACATTAAACAACACCACAACTCACTCCAGCATTATTAAACAACAACACTACTCACTCCAACAACATTAAACAACACCACTATTCACTCCAACAACATTAAACAACACCACCACTCACTCCAACAACATTAAACAACACCACTACTCACTCCAACAACATTAAACAACACCACTACTCACTCCAACAACATTAAACAACACCACCGCTCACTCCAACAATATTAAACAACACCACCACTCACTCCTACAACTTTAAACAGCAACACCACTCACTCCAACAACATTAAACAACACCATCGCTCACTCCAGCAATATTAAACAACACCACCACTCACTCCAACAACATTAAACAACACCACCCCATACGCCAACAACATTAAACAACACCACCACTCACTCCAACAACATTAAACAACAACACTACTCACTCCAACAACATTAAACAGCAACACTACTCACTCCAACCACATTAAACAACAACACTACTCACTCCTACAACATAAAAAAAAAGTCTGACTGCCAGCAAAATGAAACGTATTCAACGAATTTTCATTCCTATCCAAATGTATCATCGCCAAACATGGCTACTCAGTATAGGCCTGAAGTGCAAATTAATCTCTACAGAGATGATTTTCTTTAATGAAAGTAGATGAAGACACTAGATGAGACAATTTCAGAAATGGAATCAAAGGAAAAATAATTGCCACAGAAACAATCTTTCTACACAGAGAGATGATAAATATAACGACTTGTTATTCTGGAGAGAATGCTTTGCGATTCCAGACTAAATGAAACGTGAAAAATAAGGGTAACCATATGTAGGTGCGCAGAGCACGAGGTAGATCAAAGTAGGATGGGGTCATGGATAATAACATCAAGGTCTTCCGGTCAATATGACGGATAGGCGGCATGAACCAATATGGCTCAGTCTGAAAAGTGTTCCTTGTTGCAGTTTCTTCATATTCCACGTCCTGCTTGCTGCCGGAGCTATTGAGTTTAGTGCTCTGTGCACACCGTGAGCTGTGATATTCATCCGGATCGTGTTTCGATATTCCTTTTGCTTACGATGAATGATGGTATCGTATGGCGAAAGACAATTCAGCTGCGTTCACTTTCAGTGCCGCTTGGCACTTATGTCTTTTGACGTGTGCTGTAGCTGCTATGATGGGGACTGAAGCAGCCTTTTTTTGTTTAGATCCATCAGTGAGATGAGTTTTAAGTCGGATGATTCCACTGGCACGGCCGTTGAGCAATTATGGATTTTAATTCGTCTCCAGCAATCCCGGAGCCTTCGATTAACCATAACCATAACATCAAGGTAACATAACAACAACAATATTTAACAACGGTTGAGGCTGACAGAGAAGCAAGAGCTTGAATTCTGTATCTCTCTATCATATGAAGGGATATAAGAAGAAGCGAAGATTAGAAGAAAAAGAATAAGTTATAATTTAGCTTAGTTCTTTAATATTATGTGTCACATTGCAGATTTAAAAAAAGAACATCAGTTCTGTATTTGTTCTATAAAATAAATATAGATATTGTCCATTTCTGTAGTTAGTTATAATGAATCTTCCGTGCTGAAGTCGGATGTGTTGGGCCGAAAGGCGCAAATATCACAGTTATACTGTAAACCACAACACAACGCAGACACACCCACTTAACGTCCTTTTAAGGGCGGATGATGAAGAGTAATTCTGTAGTCTACTAGAATACTCTAGAATACTTTAGTCATCGGGCGACCGCAAGCAAGCATAATAAATCTTCAAATTATTAATGTGTCATTTTAAGTTCATTATTTCCTCATAAACCCATTGCTTCGTGGATTTTTTTTTTATCTTCCAAATTGCAGATTTAGTAACGCACTGCAACTTGATATCATGTGGACGATAACATTTGTAGATTTGTTCATGTATTTATAGTAAACATATACGGATAAGTCTTATATTTGGAGATAACATGTGCCTATATACAAGTATATGTGTTTGTGAATGAGTGACAGAGAGAGAGAGAGGGAGGAAGAAATGTTGGGCACAATACATAAGACATAAGGCTTGTAAAGGAAACATTAGTAAGACTAGGTATTTGTATTTTTCTAACAGTAGACTGATTGGGGGGGGGGGGGGAGAGAGAGAGAGAGAGAGAGAGAGAGAGAGAGAGAGAGAGAGAGAGATTGCGCAAACACACAGAGATAGAGACACGCGTGATCAAAAAGTCCAGGGTGCCATTCCTGATGGTGTCGGCGGTCATTTTTTCCCCACAACTATCTCTGCAGCTGTTTATTAATCCCACTGTTTATTTCCTAAAATGTAATTTTCTTAATCTGCTTGCTATTTTCTTTCTGTTTCCCTCGTTCTCATTCTCGCTCTGTTTCTCGTTGTCACTATATATTTTTGTAGTTCCCCTCTGATTATCTGGCCAAAGAATTATTTTTAGCTTACTGTGCTATTCTTAACCGTGGCTTAATTTAGAATAGACCCGCCAGATGAAAATAAAACCGGGAAACCTCCAAATAGCATGACGTTTCCTGTTGTCCGAGCTACAGACGGCCAACGTCATTCTAACCTCAACCGCTCCGCTCACAAAGCTTAAAGCGTTGCGTTAGTTTGATTTCCATTCATCCCGCGGACCTATCTAAAATAGGCCAGGTATGTCAACACCACTGTTACAGAGTCATCACCGATATCTCGGAGCCTGCCCGCCGAGGGGGTTTTCCGAAAACACCCCAATACTTGTGACGATTCGAGCTATTGACGGCTGGCCTCATTTAACCCACAACCGCCCCTGTTCACAATGCTGAAAACGTCACAACTATTGGTCGGCCTCCCCCTCAGCGGGCAGGCACCTTAAGCCGAAGAGCTGAGGGGTTTTTTCCCGAAAACACCCCGTTGGTTGTGACGTATAGCCAGCTGTAGACAGCTGACGTCACTTTACCCACAACCACTCTTCCTCGCAATGCTGAAAACGTCACAACCTTAGGGTGATCCTCCTGAGCGGGTAGGCATTCAGTTTAGGTAGGAATGGTAACACTGACAGATAGTTAATAATAATAATAAAATAGATTATCTATTATTATTAATATTTATCTCCCTTTATTCATATTTGAAATATTTATCGTTACAGACTATGTTGTTGGAACACCAAAGGGAGAGTATCATCTTGGAAAGGTAACTTTAAAAGCGTTCTAACAGAAACACGTCATCATGTCACCATATGCATTAGGATATGAATAACAAATGAGCAACACAATTAAAACTAGGATGTGACAGTTCAGCGAGCAAGATAAAACTAAATAAAACAACATTTGAACTAACTTTTTTTTCCAAACAAAGGCAAACTAGGAGACTAAAGCTCGTAAAAAGCATAGGAAAAATAAATGTCCGGCCACGATAATGGTAACTGGCGGTTCTGATGTTTGTGCAAACTCTAGGACGTTCACATTGTGTATTTGTTTTGATCTTCATAAAATATAAGGACGCTCACAACACTGTGTTTGTTCTCTTTTTACATTTTATGACGCTCTCAAAACTGTGTATTTCTTTCTGATCTTCTTACAATCTGGGGATGTTCTCAACACTGTATTTACTCTGATCTTCATTCGCTTTGAATGATCAAAACACTGTATGTTTAATTGTTATGCAGTCTTTAGGGCATAGCTCTGTTTGTGCAGTCTTTATGGCATAGTTCTATTTGTGCAGTCTTTAGGGCATAGTTCTATTTGTGCAGTCTTTAGGGCATAGTTCTATTTGTGCAGTCTTAGCATTAAAAGAGTTTGAATAAAGAAAGATGGAACTATTTTGCAGATAATGCACAATGAAAGGGTAAAAGTTAGTATGGTTAAATCTTTACGTAAGTGAAAGGACAGCACAAAATCAAACGATGTTACGGCCAAGGAAGAAAGAACAACATACCACAGAGATATGAAAGCAAATAAAACTAGCACTACATATAACAAAAATAGAAAAAACATCTCAGAAAGAGAACAGTATTAAAAATAAATGAAAAGAAACTTCTCTGCACTGAACAAGTCAGAAAGGCACAAATTACAGCAGTTTTGCATTATTAAGCCTTTACTTCCCCACCCGCCCCCCTTTTGTCTCTAAAATATATTCCCCCCCCCCCCCATGATACATACAGACCTTTTCTTTCTTTTGTCCATTACCACGTAAAGCTGTCACCATACCACTTTTTTCTTCTTTTTTTTTAGTATTGCTATTGATTAATACAGAACTTTATTTACTGTAAAGCTATTGCTAATTAACAATCACCACCATCATGCAGCGTAAAAATAAACAAGACAAATCTGAAACAAGTGCATCGTTTGAAATACTTGGGCACAATAATAACATCAGATGGGAGATACACCACAGAAAAAAAAAGCAGAATAGCTCAGGCCAAAATAGCATTTCAGAAAATGAAAAATATCTTATGCAACAAATCTATGTCAATAGAAATGAGAGAGAGAGTTCATCGATGCTATATTGAACCAATTCTGACCTATGGAAGCGAATCATGGACAGTAGACAAACAAATGAAAAGACGATCCACAGAGATGGGATTTTTCAGAAGAATGTTGAAAGTTCCCTGGACAGCTAAAAAGACCAATGAGGAAGCTCTCAAAGAGGCCAACACAAAAAGGGAGCTACTATATAACATCAGAAAGAAACAATCAACATTTTTCGGGTACATCACGAGAAGAGGAAAGTTGGAATACTTGGTTACAACTGGCAAAATAAAAGGAAAGAGAGATCGCGGACGACAAAGAGAGAAAATACTGGATAGCTTGGTGTCATGGCATGGAAAACAGTCAACAACAGAACTGATATGATGCACTGTGGATAGACATGATCGCCTACGCCAACCGCTATGGCACATGATGGTGATGATGATTGCTAATTACAAGGGCTCATTCATTGTGTGAGTTGAAACTAACATGAGACTAGTTATCTCGACAAATTTGAATAAATATTGATGATGCCGGATCAGAGTTGAGCCGCAGGTCCTATAAATCACGTGCAATAATAATAATAGAACGTAAATTACAGCGCATCTTATCATGTCGTGAGCATGTCAATTGCACTTAAGTTTCACCGTAAGGCGCCACTCTTTTAGTATATGCCATTTGCTTCCTCCTAGAGGTCTATCACTAAGACTTGCTATTAAATAGTAAAGCACTCAATAAAATAAACAGATTGTCTCAACCTCTATTAAACATGGCACAGACAACAAGAGACAATGAAGAATGTATGTCCTACTTCATCATCATCATCATCATCATCATTTGGTGCCGTCTCCGCATCGAAGGTTGGCTGCCATGGAGCGCCATTCCACTCTGTCTCTTGCTTATTGGTGCAGATTGTCATAGGTTGACTTGTCCATCTTTTGATGTTACTCGCCCATGTTAGTCTTCGTCTGCCTCTGCCTCTTTTACCTTGTATTTCCCCCTCAAATATTACATTTATTAGGCTGTTGTGTCTTTTAACATGCCCCCAAAATCTAATTTGTCTTATCTGAATTGTGTTTAGTAGTTCTCTTTTCATTTTTAGTTGTTTTAAGACTTCATCGTTTGTTTTCTTTCTTTCCATCCAATTCTACCAATTCTTCTATAAATCCACATTTCAAAGGCTTCAATTTTCTGTTCTGTTTTCTGGTCTAATGTCCATGTTTCTGCCCCATACAGGAATATTGAGAAGATGTAACACTTTGCTATTCTTAGTTTTAGCCCTGGTGTTATTTGTTTTTATGTTATTATATTTTTCATGACATTAAAATTACTTTTTGCCATACCTAATTCTTTTGTTTATTTCAGTTGTGCATTTTCCATCATTTGTTATAGTATGTCCCAGGTAGTTGTAGCTCTGAACTGTCTCCAAATGTATTCCTTCCACTTTGATATTTAATTGTAGGTCTTGAGAATTTTCTTTGTTTATGATCATAATTTTAGTCTTTTTGATATTCATATCTAGTCCATATATTTTACTTGTCATGTTTATTACATTAAATAATTGTTGTATATGTCTTTAGGATTTTCTACTAGTAGTACTGTATCATCATCATGTCCTACTTCAATAGGTTCATATGGTGATGTCTGAATACGTATTCCTACGTAACTTCATATGGTGGCATTATAATCTTCATTTCTATATTATTTTCTATGGTGATATATTTACCTTCGTTACAAAAATGTGATATAACTCATCATCATCATGTGCCATACCGGTTGGCGTGGACGATCTTATCCTGTCACAATTCTCTATCCACAGTACATCTTATCAATTCTATTGTTGACTGTTTTCCGTGCCATGACACCAAGCTATCCTGTAGCAATACATCTCTACCCTAATTTAAATAAAGAATGTATATTCTCATCCCAAAGTATACAATATTTTTGATACCTTTATTTCATTGAATTACTTGTAATAGTTGAAACTAGAAATTAAATTTAATTACGGTAAGCACTATTATACAATTTTCTGTACCTTATAATATTTTTAGCTGCATGTTTGTCATAAGTGATTACATTCTGCTTACATTCATCATCAGGTTGAAATGTTCAACGAAAACTTGACAGTAATTGGGTCACTGATTGGAGAGCAGGTACACATTTTTTTAATGTCGTTTGCAACTTGTATAGGTTGGAAGAAATATGGAAGAACTTGTAAACATTGGGAGCCGCGATAGCTCAGTAGTTAGTGAACTTCTACAAAGGACTAGAGGTAGGGTTCGATCCCAGTCGACGGTTTCCAGGTTCAACCAGCCTTTAATGGGTACCGGATTTTTTTTCTGGGAAAGTATAGCGGCAAGGACGTAATACCGACCACATTATCCCAAAAATCATGTGCCGAAGGTCTGTAAAATTGATGGTCACTAACGCCATATTCCCTATACGCTACATGACGTGCTGGGGATACTTTTTTACTTTTGTAAACATTAGTTACCAGTTTCATGTTGTTCGCCTGTCACGGGCAATTATCGTTATTCATTTCTTCTATAGTCCGTTCAGAAATTCATAATCACAACTGAATTAGTTTTGCGTGATAACCGCTTGTTATTTTGCTTTCACATTTGGCATGGAATCTTAGAATATTGATGACGTTATAGAAATATTTTTTGCTCTGAGAAATTTGATCTAGTTTAAAAGTTTTCTTCTTTAGGGTATATTAAATTCACCCTGTTCGAATTTGACACCATTTTAGGATATATACATTAATTTGGTGCGGTCGTTGACGTAAAATAGTTTGGCTATTGCAGAAACACTAACTTCAGGAAAATCCCGTGCACAAAACTGAATTGTTATTGAACGACATGACGCACCACGGCCTTGGCATTAATTACCGAAGGGAAGGCGTATCTTTATTAATTTTGTGAAGACTCAGTAGACAATTTGTTGACTTTAAATACCAACATTTATATCTAAATTACAATGAGTTTGAAATGCAAATTTATAACTATGCAAAATGTTACTGTTTTACTATATCAGTACTTCCTTAGGGAATCTAAGATGGGGCATTTATATTGTGATATTCATGACCCAGAGAGACGAACGCAACTTGCGCTTGGTCTTAATAAATCGTCATTTTCTCGTTGGATTAAACAAGACTCAGAGTGCACTCATGTCAATCAAGGAAGGAAAAGGAAAGTCGACAGCCTTGACATGGATGTCATAAAACGTGAGATATTGAAAACGGCCTTGTCCATGATGCGGGACTTATTTTCCAATCAAAAAGTACCGATGGTAGGGACTACCATACTGAAATGAATGGAAACATTTTCAGGCATTGGTTGGAGAACGATCTTTTACCAATCCTGGAGAGACCTTCATGCATAGTCATGGATAATACATCATACCACAATGTCGTATCAGAGGAAGACAAAGTGCCTACTGCATCAAATACAAAAGAGCAAATTAGGACATAGCTTGCGAATGAAAATGTCAAATTTGACGACACATATTTAAAACCCGAATTGTTACAACTTGTGAAGAATACGAATAAGAAAAAGGTGTACCATGTTGACAAAATCATTGAGAAATACGGCCACACCTCTCTTCGACTCCCAGCATATCATGCGCCCCTTAATCCAATCGAACTTGTCTGGGCTCACGTCAAAGGACAAGTTGCAGAACAGAACAGGACGTTTAAAATGTGTGATGTTGAAGTTCTGACACGCGAGTCTCTCTCAAAAATAGACATTCCGTTCTGGAAGAAGTGTGTTGAACATGTGCTGCGGGTGGAAGATGAGTACTGGAAACGAGATGGATTACTATTTGTCCAGCCAGTAATGATTATCAACCTCTTGGAATCGTCAGATTCGGAATGATTAAAATTAAGATGAATTCAATTCCAGCTGCAGTTAGGACGTCCTGGGGTCTAATGGTGACCGAAGGACAAAACTAACTGTAACCAATTGAATTCATGTTTGCAACTACACATAACGAACAACACCCACAATTAAGCACTATGTAGATACGCCTCATCGATGGCTTGACAAGCTGTCATTGTAAAAAGTATTGTTATGGAAACAGCGCCATATATTTTAGATTAGTGATCTCTGCAATATGTGCCACTTTGGCACGCAAGGTTTCTGTTTTTGAGATTGTGGTTCTGCCCTATGTGCCGTCTTCGGCACGAAAGGACATTAGATAGAGATACGCCTCTGACAAGAATTGCAGTAAACTGGAAAATTTAACACGATTACTGTAAACTCTAAAATTTGAATCAACTTGTGTGATATCGTCATAAAAGTTCAAAGGAATTCGCTGATGTGCAAAATCTGTTGTGTTTGTGGAATAAAAAATATCAAAATCTTTGCGTCATCAATATTCTAAGATTGCATGCAAAATCTGAAACCAAAATAACAAGCGGTTATCACGCAAAACTAATTAAGGTGTGATTATGAATTTCTGAACGGACTATAGTTGTTAATTTTGTCTTGATGGCGTCGGTAGCCTAGTTGGCAAAACCACCCGACTGCGCTACCGACGTTCGGACAACCCGTGTTGGATTCCCGCTTGAAGCAGTGTGACTTGTACTTACGTTTGGGGGGAAAAAATACTCCCGCAGTCGACCCAGCAGCTAGAAGAAATGGGTACCAGTGTATTACTTTGGGAAAGTGAAGAATGCTGCCTATTATCGTGAGTTTCGATGCTTGAAGCGGCACTACTCAGAAGTCTCCGAACACTTCTTGATAGGCGGCCGAGCACATATGGGTGAAAACTCGCATTCTAAGACGCCGATTCAAGTCTTGTACTTGACCTTTAATTTAGTCGAGCTATACAGACCCTGAACAATCCAGGACAGTGTGGACATAGTTCCTGGTGGTTGGGGGTCCATTTCTCAAGCTTTTATATTCTGTACCCGAGGTTAAACCACAGTTCCCAATGTTTTGTTAATGCTATTAATTTTATGAAGATGACATATTGTCTTATGATATCAGTGACACGGATTCACTCTGAGCAGGTTAAAAAGAAAAGTTAGTCACCACTAAACTGAATTGTTTGCATCTGGAGTGATTAGAGCAGACAAAATCAGAAATGCTTTATAAGAAAAAGTCAACATAGAAATACATATGAAACCACATAGACAACACATACAATTTTTTTTGCAAAACTGGATAGAACCTGTATCATTAATGGCACGTAATACGACAGATATCTTACATAACTTTAGAATCACAGTTTCAGCCAGGGCCGGAATACTTTTGAGTGACATCATCAAGGAAACTATAATGGATTCAATAACAATGGTAGAGTGACATCATCAAGGAAACTATAATGGATTCAATAACAATGGTAGAGTGACATCATCAAGGAAACTCTACAATGCTTCCAATAATAATAAGTGAGGGACATCATCAAGAAAACTCTACAAGAGTAGAGGACAACAAGGATTTCTGTTCAATGTACTACAAAGTACATATGGGAGACTAAGTACTTTTAACAAAAAATTGTCATTTCATTTTAAAAAAATGTCTCCTACATTTTGATGTGATACAAATGTTTTTTTTTTTATTTGTAAGTAGCAGTCTTTACTCTGAATACATATTATGTTTTATATAAATTGTGCATGAAGAGGTGACTTCTCCTTCGAACTCAAATATAAAAGATCTAACATTGATCAAAACAGAGAACACTTGAGTTAGTAGCAGCAATTGTATCTACAAGCATTGAAATCATTGTTCTCCAGATGTAGGAAGAGTGGAGGAGGTTTAGTGAGGATCTCATTTTACGGAATAAGATTGTCAGTTATAGTTATCGTATAATTATAAAATTGTCAGTTATAGTTATCGTATAATTATACAATTGTCAGTTATAGTTACCGTATAACTATAAAATTGTCAGTTATAGTTATTGGATAACTGTAAATATAAAAGTATCAGTTATAGTTATTGAATAACTAACTATAAAATTGTCAGTTATAGTTATTGAATAACTATAAGATTGTCAGCATTTATTTGGTTCAAGTAAAAGTTTTAAAATATAGAAAAAAAATAGTTCCAGAAAAAAGAGAAAAGAATTTAAGTTTACAAATGAACTTAAACTTCAAATTGAACCAGTCTGACCACTCCTTTCTTTATTTAAGATAAGAAAGGCACATAATGCTAGTCAGGTATAAATTTTCACTTAAATGTCAAAGTACAGAATAATTCCTCAATAGGAAGAAATAATCATCATTTTTGGGCCATGTAATGAGAAGAGAACAGCTGGACTATATTGTAACAACTGGGAAAATTAAGGGACGAAGATATAGAGGGAAGCAAAGAGAAAAGATACCAGACAGATTAAGAGAATGGCTTGGCAGAAGGTCAACAACAGAAATGATAAATAACTGTCGAGATTGAAAGTTGCGGAGAGACATGATCACTTACGCCAGCAGGCTTGGTACTTGATGATGATGATGATGATGATTTCTCAATATTATTTGTTATAATTGCTATTATCATCATCCCAACTAAACATTTTATTACATTGATAAACAGTTAACAATATATCAGATTACACAAAAAAAAGGACTTCTCAACTTTAATTTTTTCTTTTGTGTTTGCTAATAAATTTAAGATTGGAGCATATTTTGGCAGTTCCTTGGCAGTGGCAGACTTGAATGGAGACAGGTAAGGTATTCTTGGTTTATGTTTTATTGTTTATTTCATTATTTATGTCTCTCCAGGCCCATGAGTTTCCAAATTTGCATTAGTTTTATTAGCTGCATCAAGGAAGAAACTAGCAAGTTAAGCAAAGGAAGAAAAAGTAATACCTCAATGAAATAGAAATATAATTTATAATGAGGACATTGGAGAGGATTTGCCAGGAGATTATGCATGAAAATGGTAGATGCACAGATGAATAGAAAACGTGAGCCATAGCTAATTTAGTTTAGTTGATGGATCATCCTCACTACACATCAGACATGTCTATAAGTGCTCAGATGTCCTCCCCAATATGTCCCTCAGCTTGTGGAGACTGATGACTCCAGTTCTGTGTTGATTTGTTATGCGTCTGTATTTCCCTGCGCAGCGTTCTTTTCTGACATCCTTAGGTTTGACTTGATCTTCATGCAGTCTGAACATGGTTGTAGATTCATGATCATTAACAAAGTCATCAATGTGTTCTGCCCCCTGAGAGCATTCAGAGTGTCAGCCCAATCTATTGCATATATGCCATCCTGCAAGTGTTCCAGCCAGGCTCGCTTATTTCCTCCCACACTCGAATGTCCAGGAACAAAGATGAAGCAAATCCCAATCAGACCTGAGTTCTTTTGTAACTCCAATCTCTGCCTTCGTGCCCAGCCTCCTTCGATTTTCCTGAGCGTACTCATTGAATCACTCGGAAACACAATTGAGTCAAATGTTGTGTTTCTGTTGCTTTAGTTGCTGCCATAATCTCCATGGTCAAAATACTGGTAGTTACCAGGAAAGCACGACTTTCCTCATTTCCTGTTCTTCCTCTGACCTGGGCTATGAAAGTCAATGAGCTCCAACTGTGCCGAACAACGGATCCATCGGTGTAAATGATGCCGCATCCTCAGGAGAATTTTCATAGATTCATAGTACGATA
This sequence comes from Megaustenia siamemsis, assembly GCA_032433765.1. Taxonomy (NCBI): domain Eukaryota; kingdom Metazoa; phylum Mollusca; class Gastropoda; order Stylommatophora; family Ariophantidae; genus Megaustenia; species Megaustenia siamemsis. The sequence goes on along the minus strand of JAVIAB010000051.1, from coordinate 79,170,386 downwards.
ATATAAACCAGCTTAGAAGACATAGCCAGACTAAGATCTTTAGACTTTGAACTGGATGCTGTGGCCTAAGAACACAGAGTTAGTCACAAACTCCTACATTTATCAGTGATATGTACCAATGATGAACAAAATGTGACTACTATAATCTTCCTAGGGAGCCGCGATAGCTCAGTGGTTAATGAACTGGACTACAAAGGACAAGAAGTAGGATTCGATCCCAACCGACAGCTTCCGGGTTCATCCAGCCTTTAATGGGTACCGGATTTTTTTGTGGGAAAGTAAAGCGGCACGGGCGTAATACCGACCACATTACCCAAAAAATCATGTGCCGAAGGTCTGTAAAATTTATGGTCACTAACACTATATTCCCTATACATATACGCCACTTGGCGTGACGGGGGTACTTTATTTTTTTTTATTTTTTTTTTTAAATAATCTTCCCGACTGTGCACTGCCGGGACCCAAAAGGGGAGTAAAGAATTGTAGCGGTGTTTCCTTCCAGGCTTGTTCATAAGATTCAACTAAGGCGGGCTGGACATAAGACTGCCTATCCTGTAGTGTAAAAAAAATAAGCTACCAAAACTTCCCAAACGTGGACAAGTGGTAATATAGACAAAGGAGGAGGAACAGAGAATGATACCAAAATAAGGATATCAAAAGCAAGAGGAGCATTTGTTGCACTGGGAAACATATGGAAATCCAAAGAAATTAGGTTAAATACAAAAATAAACATTTTCAATTCCAATGTTAAGTAAGTCCTATATGTGGCTGTACAACTTGGAAGACAACAAAAATGATAATAACGAAGATTCAGACCTTCATTAATGGATGTTTACGCAGGATAAAAGGATGGAAATGGCAGGACAAAATCACAACGTGGAATGATGAAAAAGTACCAGTCAAATACCAGTGGACAAAGAGATACAGCGAAGACGATGGCGTTAGGACACACTGGGGAAGTCAACTGAGAATATTACACAACATGCCTTTTTTTTGGAATCCCCAGTGAAAAAGACAAAGATAAAGATCAAAATATTATTGGGGAAGACAGATGGAAGCAGAGATGAAGATGATGGGGAAGACAGATGGAAGCAGAGATGAAGATGATGGGGAAGACAGATGGAAGCAGAGATGAAGATGATGGGGAAGACAGATGGAAGCAGAGATGAAGATGATGGGGAAGACAGATGGAAGCAGAGATGAAGATGATGGGGAAGACATGTAATGATCTTCAAAGAATGGCAAGAAACAGAACTGATTGGAAAGTATTTATTGAAGACCTGTGCTCCACAGGGAGTTGAAAGGAAAAAGAAGAAGAAAAATTTTCTCTTTTTCATTTTTTGTGTGTGTAGATATGGTTGGACCACTTTATATTTTCTCTTTTTTATTATGTTTTGGGCAGTGTGGTTGTGACAGTTTTTCTGTCATGAACATTCTGTCTTTTCTGTTGATATGATTTGTCATTGCATATTATCTGATTACTCTGTCTCTACCGTAGATATAGATCATGGTTTCTCTGATAAAATAGTGGTAACAAAAATATTGTATCCTACCAGTAATTTAACTATTGATTTATTTTGCATAATTTTAAATTTTTTTTTTAGTTATTGTCATGATATACTGTGTCTGCTGGCATATGTGATCGTGTTTCTCCACAATTTTCTATCACAAAATACAATTACTTAAAAATAAGGTGAAATGTGGGATGTTTCTCTTTTCTATTCTTTAGAATGGATGATATAATTGTTGGGGCTCCAATGTATGCAGATTTTGAGTCATCAGATGCATATGACACCGGAAGAGTGTACATTTATTATCAGGCTATCAATGTAAGTCACACTTTTTATTATTTTTGAAATGGAATTAATGAAATTGATAATACAAAATGTATGCCATCTTTCTTTCACTGTTACAGTGTATAAGATCACCATTGCACTTGTTTTGATATTTAGCAAGAAAAGTGTGGACTATAGCTCCTATAATGTGTACCATATGTTCATCTAGTGCAGAGGCAACCTTTCATATACTAAAGACTATAACTGAAAAATATGGAGAAGTCACGGTTGGATTTTTACCTACTGAAGCCCTTAACTAAATTACTTAATTTGAATGCACAAGCATCTATAAAGTAGAAATCATTTAAATGATGTAATGTGGAATGGTGGATAGAAGGTGTGAGGAAGAGAAGATGTGAGGAAGAGAAGGTGTGAGAAAGAGATGATGTGAGGAAGAGAAGGTGTGAGGAAGAGATGATGTGAGGAAGAGAAGGTGTGAGGAAGAGATGATGTGAGGAAGAGAAGGTGTGAGGAAGAGATGATGTGAGGAAGAGATGATGTGAGGAAGAGAAGGTGTGAGGAAGAGAAGGTGTGAAGAAGAGATGATGTGAGGAAGAGAAGGTGTGAGGAAGAGATGATGTGAGGAAGAGATGATGTGAGGAAGAGAAGGTGTGAGGAAGAGATGATGTGAGAAAGAGATGATGTGAGGAAGAGAAGGTGTGAGGAAGAGAAGGTGTGAGGAAGAGATGATGTGAGGAAGAGAAGGTGTGAGGAAGAGATGATGTGAGGAAGAAAAGGTGTGAGGAAGAGATGATGTGAGGAAGAGATGATGTGAGGAAGAGAAGGTGTGAGGAAGAGATGATGTGAGGAAGAGAAGGTGTGAGGAAGAGATGATGTGAGGAAGAGAAGGTGTGAGGAAGAGATGATGTGAGGAAGAGATGATGTGAGGAAGAGAAGGTGTGAAGGAGAGAGAGGTACGGTAGTGAGAGAGAAAGAGAGAATGGATCAATAAATTATAAACATATAACTCATAGATTTCAGAAGGTGCTTGAGCTTTCCACACTAGCCTGCCCAAATCTGCTAGTGTTTAACTGACTGTAATGTTCATGTTTTTGTTTTCCAAAATGTCTATTCTTCCTGTCTTCTTGAGTTTCATTTAGTTCTGTTCATTAAGAAAAAACTGTGCTTGTGGACATAAGAACTACTAAAAAGAGTAATAACTTGTGTGCAGGAAGGGGAGGGTTTGTAGTAATTTGTAGTTGCCCTGGTGGGGGCCAGTTCTGTCCATGAACCATCGATTGTCTGATCTAGTGAAACTTGAGAAGAAATGTGTTTACACAATATTTTTTTATGGTGTCTAGTACAGCTCTGTCTATTCACTAGATTTTTTTCCCGCTCCTGCCTTGGTTAATTTTATTCTTTGCTTTTACTATTATTTCTTGAATATCTCAAAAATGATATTGTTTATGCCTTTTATATAACATTTGGTGTGGATTGAATTGATCGTTTTGTCATGAATGTCAGTTCCTTTCCTGGAAGGGCTAAGGTTACCCTCTATTGTGGGTAAAATAAAAACCATAACTACACTACATCGTGAAGTCACTGGTCACATGATCTCAGATTCCATTTACTCAAGTCTCTGACTCTAGAAACGGTTTACTTTAATAGATCATTTTTTATTTTCTTTTTTTTTTTTTAAATAGAACTATGTACTGGGTGCAGTTAATGTTGCTATGAGAGGCCATATGATTTACCTAGAAACTTGAACCACACAAGTTGTGACAATTTAATCTCATGTTCAGCTCATACAAGCAACTGTACAGATTTGTGAAATAAACAAGTTTGATATGTTTTGTTCACATTATGGGTTGTGTTTTATACATGGGATTATTTATAGTTGCCCAAATTAACCTCTCTGTTCTCAGGTAAATACTGATGGAGAAAGCCAGGTATCTTGTGCTTGTTAAACATAGCAACAAAAGTTATTATGATCCAACCTGTGGATAGTTATTTGTTTTTTATTTGTATTATATAAAAGTCATGAATTTAGATATTAATGTAATTCATCAGACATACATACAATTTTTGTTATTGATCACTATTTGAACAAAATTAATTTTAATAATTTTAAAATGAACAGTTCAATTGCTGTTTAACACTCCTCTGGAGAATCACTTGCAGCATAGTTCCATGCAAGCATAAATTATCAACCACTTTGCTGCTCAAATGCAGTTGTTTTTCTTAGATCTTACTTGTAAGTTTTGTTTTAAATTCTAATATGAGGATATAGCTGTGGTAAATTAAAATAAATAATATTTTATGATTTATTTGCTATGATTAGCCTCTTCCGCCAAATTATACAGCTGCAACAGCTTCATATGCTACCTTATTGTATCAAATGCTAGCCTAAACTGCTACCTAAATGTGTTGCCTGCAAGCAGTTAGCCTCATGTACTACCTAGATACATTAGCCTCTATCATCTGTTACCTGTTAGATAAATATACCCAATTAACTATGTTGTGGTCTATATTAAAACATCAAAAATTCACCATCAGCCTCATCAGCTAATGCAATACATTATCTACTACCAGTCAATCTCATTTGTTAACAAATACATTAACAACTGTCAATCAGTCTAATCTGTTAACAAATACATCATTTACTACCAATCAGTCTCATCTGTTAACAAATACATCACATACTGACTGTCAATTTCATCTGTTAATGAATACATCACCTACTGATTGTCAATCTCATCTGTTAACGAATACATCACATACTGACTGTCAATTTCATATGTTAATGAATACATCACCTACTGATTGTCAATCTCATCTGTTAACGAATACATCACCTACTGCCTGTCAATCTCATCTGTTAACGAATACATCACCTAATACTTGTCACCTAATACTAATCTGTTGATAAATGTCGCTTACTACCAATAAATCTCATCCGTTACCTGAATATGTTACCTGTTAAAATCTACAAGAACTGTTGGTACATGAACATGCCTGTTGTGTCGCCTATTATCCATCACTTCCATCTACTGCTTAATGTATCCCCTATTACACATCACTCTCATCTACTGCCTAATGTATCCCCTATTACACATCACTCTTATCTACTATCTAATGTATCCCCTATTACACATCACTCTTATCTACTATCTAATGTATCCCCTATTACACATCACTCTTATCTACTATCTAATGTATCCCCTATTACACATCACTCTTATCTACTATCTAATGTATCCCCTATTACACATCACTCTCATCTACTACCTAATGTATCCCCTATTACGTATCACTCTCATCTACTACCTAATGTGTCCCCTATTACATATCACTCTCATCTACTACCTAATGTATCCCTTATTACGTATCACTCTCATCCACTACCTAATGTGTCCCCTATTACACATCACTCTCATCTACTATCAAATGTATCCCCTATTACACATCACTCTCATCTACTACCTAATATATCCCCTATTACACATCACTCTCATCTACTATCTAATATATATCCCCTATTACACATCACTCTCATCTACTAACTAATGTTTCCCCTATTACACATCACTCTCATCTACTAACTAATGTTTCCCCTATTACACATCACTCTCATCTACTAACTAATGTTTCCCCTATTACACATCACTCTCATCTACTACCTAATGTATCCCCTATTACACATCACTCTCATCTACTACCTAATGTATCCCCTATTACACATCACTCTCATCTACTAACTAATGTATCCCCTATTACACATCACTCTCATCTACTAACTAATGTATCCCCTATTACACATCACTCTCATCTACTACCTAATGTATCCCCTATTACACATCACTCTCATCTACTAACTAATGTTTCCCCTATTACACATCACTCTCATCTACTAACTAATGTTTCCCCTATTACACATCACTCTCATCTACTACCTAATGTATCCCCTATTACACATCATTCTCACATACTACCTAATGTTTCCCCTACAAACGACTAACATGTAATCTATACTGGGAGCAAACAGCAATAATAAAATATAACAAAGAGAACTCTACACCCATTGATATAAAAAGAGGAGTAAGACAGGGATGCATCCTATCACCAAGCTTGTTCAATCTATACACTTAAGTAAATTTTTAAAAACATCATAGAGATACCAGGCCTACAAATTAATGGAAAGATAATCAATAACCTAAGATATGCTGATGATACTGTACTACTGGCAGAAAATCCTAAAGATCTACAACAATTACTTAATGAAATAAACATGACAAGCAAAAAATATGGACTAGATATGAATATAAAAAAAAGACTAAAACTATGATCATAAACAAAGAAGATACTCAAAACCCACAAGTGGATATCAAAATAGAAGGAATAGACCTGGAGACAGTTCAGAACTATAACTACCTTGGACATACTATAACCAGTGATGGAAAATGTACAAATGAAATAAACAAAAGAATAGGAATGGCAAAAAGTAATTTTAATGTCATGAAGAACATACTAACATCATAACAAATAACACCAGGGATAAAACTAAGAATAGCAAAATGTTACATCTTCTCAATATTCCTATATGGTGCAGAAACATGGACATTAGACAAGAAAACAGAACAGAGAATTGAAGCCTTTGAAATGTGGATACATAGAAGAATAGGTAGAGTTGGATGGAAGGAAAATAAAACAAACGATGAAGTTTTAAAACAACTAAAAATTAAAAGAGAACTACTAAGCATAATTCAAACAAGACAAATGCGATTTTTGTACCATGTTAAAAGACACGACAGCCTACTAAAAGTAATCCTGGAGAGGAAACTACAAGGTAAAAGAGGCAGAGGCAGACCAAGACTAACATGGACGAGTAACAGCAAAAGATGGACAAATCAGCCTATGACAACCTGAACCATCAAAGCAAGAGACAGAGCAGAATGGCGCTCCATGGTAGTCAACCTTCGTTGCGGAGAAGGTACTCGATGATGATCCCCTATTACACATCACTCTCATCTACAACCAAATGTATCCCCTATTACACATCACTCTCATCCACTACCTAATGTGTCCCCTATTACACATCACTCTCATCCACTACCTAATGTGTCCCCTATTACACATCACTCTCATCCACTACCTAATGTGTCCCCTATTACACATCACTCTCATCCACTACCTAATGTATCCCCTATTACACATCACTCTCACCAACTACCTAATGTATCCCCTATTACACATCACTCTCACCAACTACCTAATGTATCCCCTATTACCCATCACTCCCATCTACTACCTAATGTATCCCCTATTACACATCACTCTCATCTACTATCTAATATATCCCCTATTACCCATCACTCCCATCTGCTACCTAATGTATCCCCTATTACACATCACTCTCATCTACTATCTAATATATCCCCTATTACCCATCACTCCCATCTACTACCTAATGTATCCCCTATTACACATCACTCTCATCTACTATCTAATATATCCCCTATTACACATCACTCCCATCTACTACCTAATGTATACCCTATTACACATCACTCCCATCTACTACATAATGTGTCCCCTATTACACATCACTCCCATCTACTACCTAATATATCCCCTATTACACATCACTCCCATCTACTACCTAATGTATCCCCTAATACGCATCACTCTCATCTACTATCTAATATATCCCCTATTACACATCACTCCCATCTACTACCTAATGTGTCCCCTATTACACATCACTCTCACCAACTTCCTAATGTATCCCCTATAGTAGTAAGGAAGGGGGTTTAGTGTAAGGATTTGAACATTTCGTGCAGTATCATGCAATCTTGTCATGTATCGTGCAGCTGAATCTCGTCGTGCAACATGTATCGTGCAATCTCAGGTGACCTGGCTCGTGCAATCTCAGGTGACCTCGTTTATCGCGGGGTGGTCTTATCTCAAGTGGTCAAGTGGTCGGCCTCGTCTTATCTCAGGTGCGACCAGTGGTTCTAAAACTTGTAGGTGTGTTTGGAGACCAGTGGTTCTAAAACTTGTAGGCTAACCTCTAAAACTTGTATGTGAGTCTAAAACTTGCGGGTGGTCGAGTGTGATGGCAACAGGAGGCAAATATGGAGACCAGTGGTTCTAAAACTTGTATGTCACAGTGGTTCTAAAACTTGTATGTCAGTCTAAAACTTGCGGGGGGTCGTGTTATCATGTGATGGCCAAAAAAAAAGGCAAAGGGGTGTTAGTAACAATCATCATCGGGCCACCTCGGTCATCATCATCGGCGCTGGTCGGCGGCGGTCGCTGGTCGTCGTTGGTCGTCGTCGTCGTCGCTGGTCGGCTCGGGCAACATCATCATGTGTAGTGATTAATGGTCGTCGCTGGTCGGCTCGGGCAACATCATCATGATTAAATAGTGACGCTCTCTCTCTCTTATCATCATCATCATCAAGCCACACCCTCAACAACATCATCACCAAGCTACACAAATTGACACATCATCATCATCATCATCATCATGTGCCACCATCATCATCAAGCCACACCCTCAACAACACCATCACCAAGCCACACAAATTGACACATCATCAGCATGTACCACCCTCAACAGCATCATCATCATGTACCACCCTCAACAACATCATCATCATGTGCCACCCTCATCATCATCAGCATCACCAAGCCACCCTCAATTGACACATCATCATCATGTACCACCCTCAACAACATCATCATCATGTGCCACCCTCAACAACATCATCATCAAGCCACACCCTCAACTCTCTCTCTCTCTCTCTCCCTCTCTCTCTTTCACGCTAAAGCAAAACAAAAAAAAAGTCGCTCTATATTTCACATATATTTATTAATACAACAAATACACAACACATATGAGAAAATATTTATTACTGTCCGATTGGTGATAATTTTAAGCGTCTGGGTTTCCTCCCTCCTGTTTTGGCTGTACTGTCTGTTTGTGTTAAATGTCTATCAAACACAGGGGCGTAGGAAGTTTCATTAGCCTTCACAACACAACCGCCCTCCATTTTGACAAAACCTTGATCAAAGCTGGAATAGGTAATTGGTGACTCAGCTGAAACACCCGGGACATCGATAGTGGCCGCCGGATCTGTCGTCTGATTAACAAGAGCGAGGTTCCCTTGGTTAACAAAAGGAGGGGTCGTGTAGTTGATGAGATTCGGGTTAACAAGAGATGGTGTGTAGTTCTGGTGGTTAACAACAGGTGGCGTGTAGTTGAGCTGGTTAAGGAGAGGTGGCGTGTAGCTGATCTGGTGGTAAACAACAGGTGGCGTGTAGTTGAGGTTAGCATAAGCGGTTAAAATGTCTTCTCGCATATCAACTAAAGCGATAAATTCCTCTCTCGATAGTGTTATCCCAGTCCGGGTAGGAAACTTAAAAAAACTCTCACCGCTATATATCCTTATATTTATCAACGGTCTGTTACGAAAAACACAAACCGAGACTGCCTTAACGCCATCTTTAGACAACGGAACTACAGTCTCATTTCCGCGTGACATAAATATGCGCTGATCACTGGCATCAAACGAAATTGGCGTATTCAAGCTACACGACTCCATAGTCAAAGCAAAAACAAACACAAGCCACCTGGCAACAGACGCTGGTTATCTATGTGTGTACACTGCTCGGCTGGGGGTTTTTATACCTGCTACGTTTATCGTATCGAGGACCGTCTATTTATAGTAGCTAACGCAATATGTTATCAGGCGAGGTAATATGTTATCAGACGAGGTAATACGTTATCAGTCGTGTTGCGACATGTTCCGTGACTTCGGGAAGGGTCCAAACAGGGTGATAGGTGCGAAATATGAGGTGTGTGTAAAATAATTGTATATAGGATGTGGTTTTTTTAAAATAAGTGTTAATTGAAGAAGTGAAACCCGGCGGGCTGACCTAAAATCACTCCTTGTTATTTTTGTGGGTGGTATAATCACTAAAGTTGGTAGCACTTGTGAGGATGGATCCCCGATGGAATCATCCTTTCACAGCTCTGATAGCCGGTCCTACCGGGTGTGGGAAAACGGTATTTGTACAAAAGTTTATACAGAACCTTCACGAGTTAGCTGTCCCCGTACCGGAGGAAGTTATATGGTGTTATGCGGAATGGCAACCGATATACGAGACTATGAGGTCAGTGAGATTTATCGAGGGTCTACCAGACGTTGATAAATTGGAAGGTGGTAAGAAGAGAAGACTGATCGTCATCGATGACTTGATGTCTGAGACGGACGAGAGGGTAACAAAATTATTCACCAAAGGTAGTCATCACAGAGATATAGTGTGATGTACATTGTTCAAAACCTATTTGGAAAAAATAAAGAACATCGAACCATAAGTCTCAATACGCACTATTTAGTCCTTTTCAAGAACCCGCGAGATGGGAGTCAAATTATAAATCTGGCCAAACAAATGTACCCAGGACAGGCGGGGTACCTCCAAGATAGTTTTAAGGACGCGACAGCGTCTCCTCACGGTTATTTGCTGATCGATCTTCGTCAGGACACATCCGATAATCTTAGGGTGAGAACAAAAATATTCCCAGGGGAGAGACAAATCGTCTACGTACCAAAGTAGAGAATCATGTGTGATGAATCACTTAGACGGTACGGTGAAATATTGAAATGTATGCGCGCCGCCTCGCCGAGCGGTTTAAGAACCATATTAAAAACAGCCTCTCCCAAACTCATTAACTTTTTGTGCGAGTGTTGTCATAACATATTAAAAGGTAATGTTAGACTCACGCAGCGACAGAAGTGCGAGCTACGTCGACACAAGCACAAGTTGAGACTTCTCACTAAAAAGAAACCGAATCTTAAGCGGCGGAAAGAGATTCTACAAACCGGTGGGTTCATAGGGGCTTTGCTCCGTCCTATATTAAGTATTCTCGGGGGTGTACTAGGTGCATAACAATGGCCAAAAAAATGATATTGATGGATCCTCGATTCCTCGAGGGTCTTACACAGACTACTAACCCGTCGTATAGCCCTCCCGAGGCAATCGGTGACAACTTGAGAGATTTAGATGATGAAATGCAACGTATCCTATTCCGAGATGATTTAGCACCCGCCGATAAGGCCAGAGTGTACCAACGTGCCCTGCATCAATATTTAACTAGATTGGAGCAGTATAAACGTCGCTCATTGGGTTCGGTCGATCTCATTCAACACAACACGACAACAGAAAAAACACATTCCCCACCACCACCACCAATCGAAGTATCACCAGCGCAGACCAAGACACCACCAACACCACCAGCAGCCGAAACCCCAAAGCTAGGTAATGAAACCATTCCACCCGTAACCACGTATAAACTGAGACCTAAAAAAAGAAAGAGCGGAATCCCAACACCAAAATGGGAACGGTGGAGAAAATATTGAGACGTCATTACTTTGACCCTAGTCGACCAGGGGCTTATAGTGGTGCAACGGCCCTGCACCGTAACACCAAACTGGGACTCGCAAAGATCAAACAATGGTTGAGTCATCAGGATACCTATACCCTTCATAAACCAATTCGTCGCAGATTTGAAAGGCGTCCCATTATAACGAGTGGCCCCCAACAGCAATATCAGGCAGACCTAATTGATTTGAGACATTTGAAAAACCACAACGACGGCTATTCCTATTTGGTTTCTTGCGTGGACGTTTTCAGTAAATTCGCGTGGTCTGTACCGATACGAACCAAAACGGGGAAATCCTTATTGGAAGCCGTCGGAAAGATATTTCGCGATGGGAAACCCGCGAGTTTTCAAACGGATAAGGGGTCAGAGTTTCTGAACAGAACATTTCAGAAATTCCTCGCTGACAACAACGTTCACTTTTTCACTACGCAGAACGAAGATATTAAGGCCGCCGTGGTAGAACGCTTTAATAGGACTCTAAAACAACGGATGTGGCGATATTTCACGAAATCCAATAAGCTGTCTTATGTCCGAGTCCTACCCGCCCTACTTCGAAGTTATAACCATTCGTATCACAGAAGTATAAAAATGGCACCGGTCGACGTCAACGCAGACAATCACGAACAGGTATGGAACACGTTGTATAATAACAAACGCAACTTAAAATTTCAAAGACCCCCGTATAAGCCCGGTGATCGAGTTAGACTGGTCCTGGGCAGAGCCAATTTTAAAAAGGGTTATGCCCCGGCTTGGACGGAGGAACTGTTTTCCATCAGTCGAGTAAATGAAACAAACCCCGTTACATATGTGTTGAAAGACGATAAGGGTGATGAGATAGAGGGGTCATTCTACACACCGGAAATTCAAAAAGTTGGAGACAAGCACGAGTACAGAATCGAGAGTATCATAACCGAGCGACGCACATCATTCGGGCGAAGAGAGAGTTTAGTCAAATGGTTCGGGTACGATTCCTCATTTAACACTTGGATACCGTCCAAGGACATTGTCAGGTACAAAAACTAGAGATGAGAGCAGAAGACGAGGAAGAAGTGGAAACTTTTGGCGGAGAGCCCGATTTGCGAGCCGTAAACTCGGGAGTGAGGATAGAGAGCGAACCACGAAGGGGATCGGTGTTTGGGAAACTATCCCCCTATTTAGAACTTGTCTTTATTTGTCAAGTGGTAGTTATATATACCGTTGTCGCGGTTTCGCTGTTCAATCTGACCACCGAAAAGTCAGATGCCAAGGAGGGAAAACTGTGGATAGCCCTACTGACCAGCTGTTTGGGTTACATGCTACCGAATCCAAACTTGGAGAGGCGACGGTGAAACGAGCAAAAAAAAAATGAGTTTTTATGTCACCCTACCCAGCAACGCATCTATGGACCTTTTTAAGGATAATAACCCCGGCCACTTTTTCGTTAAACTCCCTCAGACCATTGACATTTCGGCGCAGTATGAGATCGCACTGGTGGAGATACAGTTTCCGCTAAATTATTTCAATGTAATAGAGGGTGATGTCTGGATTCGGTACGAATCTCTCGCTAACGACGATATTTGCGACGCTAGATTTTATTTCAACGTGACATTGGAGCCTGGGTTATACACGAAACCCGATGCGTTCATCGGCGCGTTGAATGCCTCGATCATAAAAGCGGAGGATGAGTCGAACGGGGATGCGAAAGGGAAGAAAATGAGATTCATTTACGCAAAAGAGGTGAATAAAGCCATCTTGAAACTTTACGAAAAAGGAGTCAGTGTTACCATAAGCGACACTTTGAAAAACATGTTAGCCTTCCCCACGACCTCTATATCAGACACGGCTCCCGATATCTTCAGCGTGGGGGTAATGGACTTGGAAAGCGTTGCGAAGAATGTCTACGTCTACTGCGATCTCGTTTCCCCCAGACCGGTCGGGGATGTGATGGTACCTCTCCTAAGGAGCGTGCCTGTTCTCAATAGAAATCACATCTCGGTGTTTCAGATCTACGATAAGCCTCACTACCTACCCCTGAGTAGATTTTCCTTCGATACCGTCGAGATCCTTTTAGCCAACGAACACGGAAAAACCATTCCATTCACCAGCGGAACGTCGGTGCTAACGGTACACTTTCGAGTGAAGAAACATCTCGAGCTGGTATAATGGTGAGACACACCCACCTTCATCGCGATGTTGAGTTATACGAAGACTTTTACTGTTGTCAGGCGGGTGATGGGATGCCCGTGTTTATAGGAGGTCGAAGTCAGAGCGGTCGGGGAATCGGTAGTTTCTTCGGTGGAATCGGGAGGGCTATTTTACCCTGGTTAAAAACCGGCGGTAAGGCCTTGCTCAGAGAAGGATTGGGGACCGGTCTGCAGGTCGCACAGGACGCATTAGCCGGGAAAAATGTCGGTGAAGCTTTCAAAGACCGAGCTAAGGAGGCCGGTCAGCGGTTGCTACACGGGGCCGTAGACCACCTGCGTGATAACAACCAATCAGGAAGTGGTTTACGACAAATCAGAAAGCGAGTTATGAAGTTACCCGTGCCGGGAGAACCGGTTACGAAGATGATAAAATCGACAGCTAGACAGGTCCCCCTTCATTCGGTGTACAACCCGAAGAAGAAGAAGAAGACGAAGGTGGCAAAGGATATTTTCGACTAATAATGTCCCCCGTTCACCCCAAATCGTGCGAATGTCTTCACTCTGGTTTGGATTTATTTAGCGTTTCTCCCACACAGACATCTCTAGACTCTGGACAGTTTATTGAAATTCGTCCGATCGCAGCCTTGTCGCATAGCGCACCGATAGAGTTTTTCATTTCTGGAAACAGCGAGGAGTATCTAGATCTTTTCAACACGTTTTTGCAGCTGCGGGTCAAGATCACCCTCCCGAATGGTGATAGTGTACCACCCGATGCTGAGGTAGGACCGGTCAACAATTACCTTCACAGTCTATTTTCACAAGTCGACGTATCGTTAAACGACACGTTGGTTACACCGTCGGAGAATACCTATCCTTTTAGAGCGGTGTTTGAGGCTACGCTAAACTACGGGGAGGATGCGAAAACGGGATACTTGACGGCCGCTCTGTTCTACAAAGACACAGCTGGCTACCATGACGATTTGAACGAAAATGAGGGTTTTAAAACACGGCGCGATTTGACTTCGGGTAGTAAAGAAGTTGAAATGATGGGTCGTCTGCACTCTGATGTCTTTGTGCAGGATCGTTACATGTTAAACAGAGTCGATGTAAAGATAAAACTCACGCCCTCGAAGGATGTGTTCAGCCTCATGACTCACGATAGGTCTGCGGGTTACAAGAGTGTTATCACCTACGCCGCGCTCGTGGTCAGGAAAGCTAAGCTAAACCCCGCGATTTCTCTGGCTCACGAAAAGGCTCTCTTGAGCGGGAATGCTCGGTACCCGATCAAGAGGGTTACCATCAAGACATTTTCCATCGCTAGCGGGATGTTCTCCCACAGTCAAGACAATTTATTTTTGTCTCAAACACCGACCCGTGTAGTGATAGGTCTGATTACGGCCAGTGCGTTTAATGGCGTTTATTCAGCTAACCCGTTCAATTTTCAACACTTTGGTCTGATTTATATGAACCTGACGGTCGACGGGAAATGCATCTCGGGAAAGCCTCTAACTATGGACTTTGAACGAAATCAATACGCGAGAGCTTTTTTCGGCACAAATCTGGCCATGGGTCTGATTGGTAAAGACGCCGGGAATAACGTTGCTTATAGAGAGTTCAAGGACGGATATTGTCTATTTGGTTTTGACCTCTCGTCTAGTCTACTGGACGGCTCCCATTTTGAGCTAGCCACAAGCGGACCCTTGTCGATAGAACTCAAGTTTGCCGCTCCCACAACTACTCCCCTCCAAGTCATCGTCTACGCCGAGTTGGACTCAGTGCTCGAGGTGTCGAAGACAAGGCAGATTCTAACAGACTTCACCGTTTAAGCGAGAGAGAAGATGAACACGATGGAGATTTACAACCTTTTGATGTCGGATATTTTCGTTCGGCGTTGTTCCCATGTTAGTGTCATTCCACGAAACCACTTACCTCCCAGCATCGACCCAACGGCGACCGCAGCCTTTGTCATAAACACCGACCCGGCACACGAACCCGGTGAGCATTGGGTGGCCCTCTTTTACAACGGGCTCGGTGAATGTGAGTATTTCGATTCCTACGGTTTGCCTCCCAGACATGTGGATATTTTAAACTTTATAGAGCAAAACTCACACGCTCCATTCGTCTACAACCCGCGGGTGTTGCAAGATTTGTTTACCAACACGTGCGGTCTATATTGTGCTTATTATATACTTCTTAAGTGTCGAGGCGCGAAACTTAACAGAATTCTCATGCCTTTTTCAGCGAGACAGCACATAAACGATCGTATCATTTATCGTTTGCTCGCCCCGTGGATAATTCGGCTACGAGGGGCCCACGGACGCTTAAAATTATCACCAATCGGACAGTAATAAATATTTTCTCATATGTGTTGTGTATTTGTTGTATTAATAAATATATGTGAAATATAGAGCGACTTTTTTTTTTTGTTTTGCTTTAGCGTGAAAGAGAGAGAGAGAGAGAGAGAGAGAGAGAGAGAGAGAGAGAGAGAGAGTTGAGGGTGTGGCTTGATGATGATGTTGTTGAGGGTGGCACATGATGATGATGTTGTTGAGGGTGGTACATGATGATGATGTGTCAATTGAGGGTGGCTTGGTGATGCTGATGATGATGAGGGTGGCACATGATGATGATGTTGTTGAGGGTGGTACATGATGATGATGCTGTTGAGGGTGGTACATGCTGATGATGTGTCAATTTGTGTGGCTTGGTGATGGTGTTGTTGAGGGTGTGGCTTGATGATGATGGTGGCACATAATGATGATGATGATGATGATGATGATGTGTCAATTTGTGTAGCTTGGTGATGATGTTGTTGAGGGTGTGGCTTGATGATGATGATGATGATAAGAGAGAGAGAGCGTCACTATTTAATCATGATGATGTTGCCCGAGCCGACCAGCGACGACCATTAATCACTACACATGATGATGTTGCCCGAGCCGACCAGCGACGACGACGACGACCAGCGACCGCCGCCGACCAGCGCCGATGATGATGACCGAGGTGGCCCGATGATGATCGTTACTAACACCCCTTTGCCTTTTTTTTGCCATCACATGATAACACGACCCCCGCAAGTTTTAGACTGACATACAAGTTTTAGAACCACTGTGACATACAAGTTTTAGAACCACTGGCCTCCATATTTGCCTCCTGTTGCCATCACACTCGACCACCCGCAAGTTTTAGACTCACATACAAGTTTTAGAGGTTAGCCTACAAGTTTTAGAACCACTGGTCTCCAAACACACCTACAAGTTTTAGAACCACTGGTCGCACCTGAGATAAGACGAGGCCGACCACTTGACCACTTTGAGATAAGACGAGGCCGACCACTTGACCACTTGAGATAAGACCACCCCGCGATAAACGAGGTCACCTGAGATTGCACGAGCCAGGTCACCTGAGATTGCACGATACATGTTGCACGACGAGATTCAGCTGCACGATACATGACAAGATTGCATGATACTGCACGAAATGTTCAAATCCTTGCACTAAACCCCCTTCCTTACTACTCCCTATTACACATCACTCTCATCTACTATCTAATATATCCCCTATTACACATCACTCTCATATACTATCTAATATATCCCCTATTACACATCACTCTCACCAACTACCTAATGTATCCCCTATTACACATCACTCTCATCTACTATCTAATATATCCCCTATTACACATCACTCTCACCAACTACCTAATGTGTCCCCTATTACACATCACTCTCATCTACTACCTAATGTATTCCCTATTACATATCACTCTCATCTACTATCTAATATATCCCCTATTACACATCACTCTCATATACTACATAAAGTATCCCCTATTATATTTAGAGCAGTGATCTCTCAATATGTGCCGCTTTGGCACGCAAGGTTTCTGTTTTTGAGATTGTGGTTCTGCCCTATGTGCCATCTTCGGCTCGAAAGGACAATAGATAGATAGATAGATTATCCATCACTATCTACTACCTAATGTATCCCCTGTTACTCATAATTTTAACTACTACTTGAGTGCAACGCCTATTACCTATAAATTGTATGTACAACCTGAGTGTATCACATATGAACCATAAACTTTATCTACTATTTGAATGTATCATCTACTAGCTATGAATATTTATCTACTTCCTGAATGTATCACTTATTGCCAATTCGACCTTACATACTATCTGAATATCAGCTATTACTCATCAATTTTATATACTATCTGAATGTATCACCTGTTACCCCTGAAACCATACCTACTACCTGAATGTATCAACATTATCTACTATCTGGATGTTACCCATCGACTGCATCCATTATTTGGATATATACTCATTTACCCACCAACCAGAAACTACCTGAATGTATCAACATTATCTACTATCTGGATGTTACCCATCAACTGCATCCATTATTTGGATATATCCTCATTTACCCACCAACCAGAAACTACCTGAATGTATCAACATTATCTACTATCTGGATGTTACCCATCAACTGCATCCATTATTTGGATATATCCTCATTTACCCACCAACCAGAAACTACCTGAATGTATCAACATTATCTACTATCTGGATGTTACCCATTGACTGCATCCATCATTTGGATATATCCTCATTTACCCACCAACCAGAAACTACCTGAATGTATCACCTGTTACCCCTGAAACCATACCTACTACCTGAATGTATCACTTATTATCTATCAACCAAACCATTGCTTTAATGTATCACCTATTACCTTTTTGTCACATCTACTTATTGAATGTATCACCTATTACCTTTTTGTCACATCTATTTATTGAATGTATCACCTTTTACCCTTGAAAATTTATCTACTCCTTGAATGTATCATCTATTAATTATGAAACCTTATTTATTACCTGAATCTATCATCTAATACTTATCACTTTGAAAACTGCTTGAATGTATCACTTAGTGCCCATCAACCATACCTAATACCAGAATATATCACGTATTACCTGTCAACTTTATCTACAGTAGTAAGGAAGGGTGTTTTGAGCAAGGATTTTAACATTTCGTGCAGTATCGTGCATCATTGGCCTGTATCTTGCAGCACAATCTCGTCCAGCATGTATCGTGCAATCTCAGGTGACCTCGTTTATCGCTCGGCGCGGGGTGGTCGGTCTTATCTGAAGTGGTCAAGTGGTCGGCCTCGTCTTATCTCGTGGTCAAGTGGTCGGCCTCGTCTTATCTCAGGTGCGACCAGTGGTTCTAAAACTTGTGTTTGGAGACCAGTGGTTCTAAAACTTGTAGGTGTGTTTGGAGCTAAAACTTGTATGTCAGTCTAAAACTTGCGGGGGGTCGTGTGATGGCAATAGGAAATATGGAGACCAGTGGTTCTAAAACTTGCGGGGGATGGGTCGTGTTATTATCAAGTGAGCGTGCTGGCTATGGAGAACTCTAAAACTTGTATGTCAGTCTAAAACTTGCGGGGGGTCGTGTTATCATGTGATGGCAACAGGAGGCAAAGGGGTGTTAGTGCCACGTCGATCATCATATTCGGGCCACCTCGGTCATCATCATCATCGGCGCTGGGGTCGTCGGTCGCTGGTCGGCGGTCGCTGGTCGTCGGCGGTCGCTGGTCGTCGCTGGTCGTCGTCGCGGGTCGGCTCGGGCATCATCAAGCTACATCCTCAACAGCATCATCATGTGCCACACCCTCAACAACAACATCATCAAGCCACACCCTCAACTCTCTCTCTCTCTCTCTCTCTCATCATGTGCCACCCTCAACAACATCATCATCAAGCTACATCCTCAATAGCATCATCATCATGTGCCACCCTCAACAACATCATCATCAAGCCACACCCTCAACTCTCTCTCTCTCTCTTTCTCTCTCTCTCTCTCTCTCATCATGTGCCACCCTCAACAACATCATCATCAAGCTACATCCTCAACAGCATCATCATCATGTGCCACCCTCAACAACATCATCATCAAGCCACACCCTCAACTCTCTCTCTCTCTCTTTCACGCTAAAGCAAAACAAAAAAGTCGCTCTATATTTCACATATATTTATTAATACGACAAATACACAACACATATGAGAAAATATATATTACTGTCCGATTGGTGATAATTTTAAGCGTCCGTGGGCCCCTCGAAGCCGAATTATCCACGGGGCGAGCAAACGATAAATAATACGATCGTTTATGTGCTGTCTCGCTGAAAAAGGCATGAGAATTCTGTTAAGTTTCGCGCCTCGACACTTAAGAAGTATATAATAAGCACAATATAGACCGCACGTGTTGGAAAACAAATCTTGCAACACCCGCGGGTTGTAGACGAATAGAGCGTGTGAGTTTTGCTCTATAAAGTTTAAAATATCCACATGTCTGGGAGGCAAACCGTAGGAATCGAAATACTCACATTCACCGAGCCCGTTGTAAAAGAGGGCCACCCAATGCTCACCGGGTTCGTGTGCCGGGTCGGTGTTTATGACAAAGGCTGCGGTCGCCGTTGGGTCGATGCTGGGAGGTAAGTGGTTTCGTGGAATGACACTAACAAGGGAACAACGCCGAACGAAAATATCCGACATCAAAAGGTTGTAAATCTCCATCGTGTTCATCTTCTCGCTCGCTCAAACGGTGAAGTCTGTTAGAATCTGCCTTGTCTTCGACACCTCGAGCACTGAGTCCAACTCGGCGTAGACGATGACTTGGAGGGGGGTAGTTGTGGGAGCGGAAAACTTGAGTTCTATCGACAAGGGTCCGCTTGTGGCTAGCTCAAAATGGGCGCCGTCCAGTAGACTAGACGAGAGGTCAAAACCAAATAGACAATATCCGTCCTTGAACTCTCTATAAGCAACGTTATTCCCGGCGTCTTTACCAATCAGACCCATGGCCAGATTTGTGCCGAAAAAAGCTCTCGCGTATTGATTTTGGTCAAAGTCCATAGTTAGAGGCTTTCCCGAGATGCATTTGCCGTCGACCGTCAGGTTCATGTAAATCAGACCAAAGTGTTGAAAATTGAACGGGTTAGCTGAATAAACGCCATTAAACGCACTGGCCGTAATCAGACCTATCACTACACGGGTCGGTGTTTGAGACAAAAATAAATTGTCTTGACTGTGGGAGAACATCCCGCTAGCGATGGAAAATGTCTTGATGGTAACCCTCTTGATCGGGTACCGAGCATTCCCGCTCAAGAGAGCCTTTTCGTGAGCCAGAGAAATCTCGGGGTTTAGCTTAGCTTTCCTGACCACGAGCGCGGCGTAGGTGATAACACTCTTGTAACCGGCAGACCTATCGTGAGTCATGAGGCTGAACACATCCTTCGAGGGTGTGAGTTTTATCTTCACATCGACTCTGTTTAACGTGTAACGATCCTGCACAAAGACATCAGAGTGCAAACGACCCATCATTTCAACCTCTTTACTACCCGAAGTCAAATCGCGCCGTGTTTTAAAACCCTCATTTGCTTTCAAATCGTCATGGTAGCCAGCTGTGTCTTTGTAGAACAGAGCGGCCGTCAAGTATCCCGTTTTCGCATCCTCCCCGTAGTTTAGCGTAGCTTCAAACACCGCTCTAAAAGGATAGGTATTCTCCGACGGTGTAACCAACGTGTCGTTTAACGATACGTCGACTTGTGAAAATAGACTGTGAAGGTAATTGTTGACCGGTCCTACCTCAGCATCGGGTGGTACACTATCACCATTCGGGAGGGTGATCTTGACCCGCAGCTGCAAAAACGTGTTGAAAAGATCTAGATACTCCTCGCTGTTTCCAGAAATGAAAAACTCTATCGGTGCGCTATGCGACAAGGCTGCGATCGGACGAATTTCAATAAACTGTCCAGAGTCTAGAGATGTCTGTGTGGGTGGAACGCTAAATAAATCCAAACCAGAGTGAAGACATTCGCACGATTTGGGGTGAACGAGGGACATTATTAGTCGAAAATATCCTTTGCCACCCTCGTCTTCTTCTTCTTCTTCGGGTTGTACACCGAATGAAGGGGGACCTGTCTAGCTGTCGATTTTATCAGCTTCGTAACCGGTTCTCCCGGCGGGGGTAACTTCATAACTCGCTTTCTGATTTGTCGTAAACCACTTCCGGATTGGTTGTTATCACGCAGGTGGTCTACGGCCCCGTGTAGCAACCGCTGACCGGCCTCCTTAGCTCGGTCTTTGAAAGCTTCACCGACATTTTTCCCGGCTAATGCGTCCTGTGCGACCTGCAGACCGGTCCCCAATCCTTCTCTGAGCAAGGCCTTACCGCCGGTTTTTAACCAGGGTAAAATAGCCCTCCCGATTCCACCGAAGAAACTACCGATTCCCCGACCGCTCTGACTTCGACCTCCTATAAACACGGGCATCCCATCACCCGCCTGACAACAGTAAAAGTCTTCGTATAACTCAACATCGCGATGAAGGGGGGTGTGTCTCACCATTATACCAGCTCGAGATGTTTCTTCACTCGAAAGTGTACCGTTAGCACCGACGTTCCGCTGGTGAATGGAATGGTTTTTCCGTGTTCGTTGGCTAAAAGGATCTCGACGGTATCGAAGGAAAATCTACTCAGGGGTAGGTAGTGAGGCTTATCGTAGATCTGAAACACCGAGGTGTGATTTCTATTGAGAACAGGCACGCTCCTTAGGAGAGGTACCATCACATCCCCGACCGGTCTGGGGGAAACGAGATCGCAGTAGACGTAGACATTCTTCGCAACGCTTTCCAAGTCCATTACCCCCACGCTGAAGATATCGGGAGCCGTGTCTGATATAGAGGTCGTGGGGAAGGCTAACATGTTTTTCAAAGTGTCGCTTATGGTAACACTGACTCCTTTTTCGTAAAGTTTCAAGATGGCTTTATTCACCTCTTTTGCGTAAATGAATCTCATTTTCTTCCCTTTCGCATCCCCGTTCGACTCATCCTCCGCTTTTATGATCGAGGCATTCAACGCGCCGATGAACGCATCGGGTTTCGTGTATAACCCAGGCTCCAATGTCACGTTGAAATAAAATCTAGCGTCGCAAATATCGTCGTTAGCGAGAGATTCGTACCGAATCCAGACATCACCCTCTATTACATTGAAATAATTTAGCGGAAACTGTATCTCCACCAATGCGATCTCATACTGCGCCGAAATGTCAATGGTCTGAGGGAGTTTAACGAAAAAGTGGCCGGGGTTATTATCCTTAAAAAGGTCCATAGATGCATTGCTGGGTAGGGTGACATAAAAACTCATTTTTTTTTACTCGTTTCACCGTCGCCTCTCCAAGTTTGGATTCGGTAGCATGTAACCCAAACAGCTGGTCAGTAGGGCTATCCACAGTTTTCCCTCCTTGGCATCTGACTTTTCGGTGGTCAGATTGAACAGCGAAACCGCGACAACGGTATATATAACTACCACTTGACAAATAAAGACAAGTTCTAAATAGGGGGATAGTTTCCCAAACACCGATCCCCTGCGTGGTTCGCTCTCTATCCTCACTCCCGAGGTTACGGCTCGCAAATCGGGCTCTCCGCCAAAAGTTTCCACTTCTTCGTCTTCTTCTGCTCTCATCTCTAGTTTTTGTACCTGACAATGTCCTTGGACGGTATCCATGTGTTAAATGAGGAATCGTACCCGAACCATTTGACTAAACTCTCTCTTCGCCCGAATGATGTGCGTCGCTCGGTTATGATACTCTCGATTCTGTACTCGTGCTTGTCTCCAACTTTTTGAATTTCCGGTGTGTAGAATGACCCCTCTATCTCATCACCCTTATCGTCTTTCAACACATATGTAACGGGGTTTGTTTCATTTACTCGACTGATGGAAAACAGTTCCTCCGTCCAAGCCGGGGCATAACCCTTTTTAAAATTGGCTCTGCCCAGGACCAGTCTAACTCGATCACCGGGCTTATACGGGGGTCTTTGAAATTTTAAGTTGCGTTTGTTATTATACAACGTGTTCCATACCTGTTCGTGATTGTCTGCATTGACGTCGACCGGTGCCATTTTTATACTTCTGTGATACGAATGGTTATAACTTCGAAGTAGGGCGGGTAGGACTCGGACATAAGACAGCTTATTGGATTTCGTGAAATATCGCCACATCCGTTGTTTTAGAGTCCTATTAAAGCGTTCTACCACGGCGGCCTCAATATCTTCGTTCTGCGTAGTGAAAAAGTGAACGTTGTTGTCCGCGAGGAATTTCTGAAATGTTCTGTTCAGAAACTCTGACCCCTTATCCGTTTGAAGACTCGCGGGTTTCCCATCGCGAAATATCTTTCCGACGGCTTCGACTAAGGATTTCCCCGTTTTGGTTCGTATCGGTACAGACCACGCGAATTTACTGAAAACGTCCACGCAAGAAACCAAATAGGAATAGCCGTCGTTGTGGTTTTTCAAATGTCTCAAATCAATTAGGTCTGCCTGATATTGCTGTTGGGGGCCACTCGTTATAATGGGACGCCTTTCAAATCTGCGACGAATTGGTTTATGAAGGGTATAGGTATCCTGATGACTCAACCATTGTTTGATCTTTGCGAGTCCCAGTTTGGTGTTACGTTGCAGGGCCGTTGCACCACTATAAGCCCCTGGTCGACTAAGGTCAAAGTAATGACGTCTCAATATTTTCGCCACCGTTCCCATTTTGGTGTTGGGATTCCGCTCTTTCTTTTTTAGGTCTCAGTTTATACGTGGTTACGGGTGGAGTGGTTTCATTACCTAGCTTTGGGGTTTCGGCTGCTGGTGGTGTTGGTGGTGTCTTGGTCTGCGCTGGTGATACTTCGATTGGTGGTGGTGGTGGGGAATGTGTTTTTTCTGTTGTCGTGTTGTGTTGAATGAGATCGACCGAACCCAATGAGCGACGTTTATACTGCTCCAATCTAGTTAAATATTGATGCAGGGCACGTTGGTACACTCTGGCCTTATCGGCGGGTGCTAAATCATCTCGGAATAGGATACGTTGCATTTCATCATCTAAATCTCTCAAGTTGTCACCGATTGCCTCGGGAGGGCTATACGACGGGTTAGTAGTCTGTGTAAGACCCTCGAGGAATCGAGGATCCATCAATATCATTTTTTTGGCCATTGTTATGCACCTAGTACGCCCCGAGAATACTTAATATAGGACGGAGCAAAGCCCCTATGAACCCACCGGTTTGTAGAATCTCTTTCCGCCGCTTAAGATTCGGTTTCTTTTTAGTGAGAAGTCTCAACTTGTGCTTGTGTCGACGTAGCTCGCACTTCTGTCGCTGCGTGAGTCTAACATTACCTTTTAATATGTTATGACAACACTCGCGCAAAAAGTTAATGAGTTTGGGAGAGGCTGTTTTTAATATGGTTCTTAAACCGCTCGGCGAGGCGGCGCGCATACATTTCAATATTTCACCGTACCGTCTAAGTGATTCATCACACATGATTCTCTACTTTGGTACGTAGACGATTTGTCTCTCCCCTGGGAATATTTTTGTTCTCACCCTAAGATTATCGGGTGTCTCCTGACGAAGATCGATCAGCAAATAACCGTGAGGAGACGCTGTCGCGTCCTTAAAACTATCTTGCAGGTACCCCGCCTGGCCTGGGTACATTTGTTTGGCCAGATTTATAATTTGACTCCCATCTCTCGGGTTCTTGAAAAGGACTAGATAGTGCGTATTGAGACTTATGGTTCGATGTTCTTTATTTTTTCCAAATAGGTTTTGAACAATGTACATCACACTAATATCTCTGTGATGACTACCTTTGGTGAATAATTTTGTTACCCTCTCGTCCGTCTCAGACATCAAGTCATCGATGATGATCAGTCTTCTCTTCTTACCACCTTCCAATTTATCGACGTCTGGTAGACCCTCGATAAATCTCACTGACCTCATAGTCTCGTATATCGGTTGCCATTCCGCATAACACCATATAACTTCCTCCGGTACGGGGACAGCTAACTCGTGAAGGTTCTGTATAAACTTTTGTACAAATACCGTTTTCCCACACCCGGTAGGACCGGCTATCAGAGCTGTGAAAGGATGATTCCATCGGGGATCCATCGTCACAAGTGCTACCAACTTTAGTGATTATACCACCCACAAAAATAACAAGGAGTGATTTTAGGTCAGCCCGCCGGGTTTCACTTCTTCAATTAAAACTTATTTAAAAAAAAACACATCCTATATAAATTATTTTACACACATCTCATATTTCGCACATATCACCCTGTTTGGACCCTTCCCGAAGTCACGGAACATGTCGCAACACGACTGATAACGTATTACCTCGTCTGATAACATATTACCTCGCCTGATAACATATTGCGTTAGCTACTATAAATAGACGGTCCTCGATACGATAAACGTCGAAGGTATAAAAACCCCCAGCCGAGCAGTGTACACACATAGATAACCAGCGTCTGTTGCCAGGTGGCTTGTGTTTGTTTTTGCTTTGACTATGGAGTCGTCTAGCTTGAATACGCCAATTTCGTTTGATGCCAGTGATCAGCGCATATTTATGTCACGCGGAAATGAGACTGTAGTTCCGTTGTCTAAAGATGGCGTTAAGGCAGTCTCGGTTTGTGTTTTTCGTAACAGACCGTTGATAAATATAAGGACATATAGCGGTGACAGTTTTTTTAAGTTTCCTACCCGAACTGGGATAACACTATCGAGAGAGGAATTTATCGCTTTAGTTGATATGCGAGAAGACATTTTAACCGCATATGCTAACCTCAACTACACGCCACCTGTTGTTAACCACCACCAGATCAGCTACACGCCACCTCTCCTTAACCAGCTCAACTACACGCCACCTGTTGTTAACCACCAGAACTACACACCATCTCTTGTTAACCCGAATCTCATCAACTACACGACCCCTCCTTTTGTTAACCAAGGGAACCTCGCTCTTGTTAATCAGACGACAGATCCGGCGGCCACTATCGATGTCCCGGGTGTTTCAGCTGAGTCACCAATTACCTATTCCAGCTTTGATCAAGGTTTTGTCAAAATGGAGGGCGGTTGTGTTGTGAAGGCTAATGAAACTTCCTACGCCCCTGTGTTTGATAGACATTTAACACAAACAGACAGTACAGCCAAAACAGGAGGGAGGAAACCCAGACGCTTAAAATTATCACCAATCGGACAGTAATATATATTTTCTCATATGTGTTGTGTATTTGTCGTATTAATAAATATATGTGAAATATAGAGCGACTTTTTTGTTTTGCTTTAGCGTGAAAGAGAGAGAGAGAGAGAGTTGAGGGTGTGGCTTGATGATGTTGTTGTTGAGGGTGTGGCACATGATGATGCTGTTGAGGATGTAGCTTGATGATGATGCCCGAGCCGACCCGCGACGACGTCCAGCGACGACCAGCGACCGCCGACGACCAGCGACCGCCGACCAGCGACCGACGACCCCAGCGCCGATGATGATGATGACCGAGGTGGCCCGAATATGATGATCGACGTGGCACTAACACCCCTTTGCCTCCTGTTGCCATCACATGATAACACGACCCCCCGCAAGTTTTAGACTGACATACAAGTTTTAGAGGTCTCCATAGCCAGCACGCTCACTTGATAATAACACGACCCATCCCCCGCAAGTTTTGAGAACCGCTGACATACAAGTTTTAGAACCACTGGTCTCCATATTTCCTGTTGCCATCACACGACCCCCCGCAAGTTTTAGACTGACATACAAGTTTTAGCTCCAAACACACCTACAAGTTTTAGAACCACTGGTCTCCAAACACAAGTTTTAGAACCACTGGTCGCACCTGAGATAAGACGAGGCCGACCACTTGACCACGAGATAAGACGAGGCCGACCACTTGACCACTTCAGATAAGACCGACCACCCCGCGCCGAGCGATAAACGAGGTCACCTGAGATTGCACGATACATGCTGGACGACGAGATTGTGCTGCACGATACAGGCCAATGATGCACGATACTGCACGAAATGTTCAAATCCTTGCTCAAAACACCCTTCCTTACTACTACTATCTACTACCTGAAAGTATCGCCTATTATCCGTTAACCTTATCTACTTACTACCTGAATGTATCATCTCTTACCCGTTAACCGCTCCTTCTACCTGAATGTATCACCTACTACTCGTCAACAGTACCTACTACTTGAATGTATCACCTATTACCCGTTTACCTTATCTACTACTTGAATGTATCACCTATTACCCGTTAACCTTATCTACTACTTGAATGTATCACCTATTACCCATTAACCTTATCTACTACTTGAATGTATCACCTATTACCCGTTAACCTTATCTGCTACTTGAATGTATCACATATTACCCATCAACCTTATCTAGTGTCTGAATATATTGCCAGTTACCTATCACTCTCATATACTTTGCATTAATTCTATATGTAACCTCCTTCTGTTACATTGTTTTGTTTTTACTATTACAGAGGCAATAATATTATTTGCTGCCCATTTATCTGCTCAACTCACAAACACAACACACACTCAAAATAAAGAAAGAAACAAAGAAAGAAAGAAGAGTACTAATACACATTTTAAAGAAAAATCCTGTCAGTTGTATTTTTCTCATTATGAGAAACACCATAACTGCTTTCTGGTACACTTGAAAACAACCTGTCCATCTAATTAGAATATTACACAAATATTTGATTGATCGCTTATGTCTTTCTGATCTTTGAACATCAAGTTTACGTGTACTTATACTATAAGTTGATGCATAAGTTAAATGTTACAATCAGATGGTTAATCTCATGAAAATGGAGTACCTGGTACAATTACAGGTCTACAGCAGAACAACCATCTGAATTTTTGTGATTCAAGGAAGACTACGAGTCAGATGATAAGACATTGCAGCTTGGCACAGGATATATAAGCACAGCTTCCTAAAATACTTCACTACATATGTAGATAGAAGTGCTCTTCTTATATTGCTATATAAACTACGTATCTGCAGATGATATAAACAAGATACAAAAATACATCACTCAGAAGAAATTCACAAATAACAGAAAAACACATAACAATAGGCAACAATGAACTAGTATCGAACCCGTACTCCTTGACATAATGCCATGCCATGAGAGACCTGCATTTCAGCATACTACCATCTATAATGAAATAAAAAAAAGTTGCTATTACTAGACTTCCATGCATGTATCATTTCGTAACTTGTCTCGGAAGTTTCTGTTCTCAGTAAATGTTTATTTATTTATTGTTATTGTCAGCAGAAGGTGATATGAAGGAACTGGCTAGAGAATTTAATTCAAGCATTCAGAACCACCAGATAAGAGAGGAATGGCTTCACCATACTTCACATCTACCTTCTTCTAGTGCTGCACCCTAAAAAAAGACCATTGCTACTTGCTTACAGAATTGTCGCGCTGCAAAATATCACAGGCAAACTTCTGTAGAAAATCATCGCTTATAGACTGGCTTGGTACACCGAATGGCTTCATATGTTCCCACACACATTAGGAAGAAATTGATGCTGTAAATAGACATAGCTCAATGCAATAGTCTTTGCCTTTGATGTATTTGAAGGATTCCATGCACTTGAGGAAATCTGTGCTGTAATGACAGACTTAGCGAATGCTTACAACAATATCATTTGAGTATCTCCTGCATGGACTTTTGAGACTTGTACATTCTCTGATTATTAGATGGATATAGACATCTTTGCTGCAGGGAAAGGTAACTCAGGTGTGGATCCTGGTTATCAGATCCGATAACAATTTGTCCAGGGCTCCCTCAAGGTTCTCCTTTAACACCAGTCCTCTTCAAGGCAGGCACTACGACGGTTACAGTCAGCAACTGGATGGAACATGAGGATTTATCCTTCGCTGATGTTTTGGTGTATCTGCGAAGCAAATACAGAAGTGAGATCAGCAAGTCTCTGCAAAGCCAACTCGATTGCACCACTTCATGGTGTACCAGTTACAATGCCTTAGTCAAACCAAGAAAAGCAACTGTGACATGGTTCTTTTTTAATAATAATATCGTGAACACAGACATGCTAGTTGTGAAAGTGTGTGGTGAGGTGAATATAACCATTATGATGACATATTTAGGAGTGAAATTTGATCGTAGCTTGTGTTTCAAAGGACTTATTTACAATATCGTAACAAAAACTACCCTAACATATGATACACCAAGTGAGCAGCAGTAGTGTAGCTCATTAGTAAGCCCCTAGTAAAGTAAAGTACCCCCGTCACGCCAAGTGGCGTATAGGGAAATATGGTGTTAGTGACCTATATTTTACAGACCTTCAGCACATGATTTTTGGGGTAATGTGGTCAGTATTTCGCCCGTGCTGCTTTACTTTCCCAGAAAAAAATCCGGTACCCATTTAAGGCTGGGTGAACCCGGAAGCCGTCGGTTGGGATCGAACCCTATCCCTTGTCCTTTGTAGTCCAGTTCACTAACTACTGAACTATCGCGGCTCCCCTATTAGTAAGCCCCTACCTAAGAAATATGAAAAAGCCATTTAAATTCTTCTTTTAAAAAAAAAAAAAAGCAAAAGCAATTATGGTTCGGACTGTTGTATCGGAGACATGTTAAACTGGCCCTGTAGATGCAGAATACATTCAAGTCGTAGATATGAATTAATTTATCTAAGAAAGATGGATGCAACATTATTTAGTGAACAATCTCTTGGTGAAAAGCAGGTAAATAATAATAATAATGCATGTGTCTTAAAGTACACTTTTCAGTATATGCTAGAATTTGAATACTGAATACAAATATTGAAGATGCACATTATTTGATTACAGCGGACGTTTCCACCACAAATGCGGGACATACTTGATGGGCAGTCCAGTAACTCTCGTTTTGGAATGTCTCTCACTGGTCTGGGAGATATCAACTATGATGGATATGATGGTGAGGTTTTTTTTTTTTTTTTAAAATTTTTTTTGCCTTTTTTGTGGGTGGGGGGGGGGAGGGGGGAAATTTGTGTTTCCTTGCTCTTATAGCCAGTTGGAGTTTACATTTCCAACAAGACATAGACATACTATATTTCTATAATGTTGATTTCTCCTGTGATGTTTTTAAAAGAAGACTCTTTTTTCATTGAAGAACTAGTACTTCATCAAATATTATCTATATTGTTGTATACAGTTGAAATATAATTGACGACTGAACAATCTCCATTTCGATCATTTCCCGCATTTCACTTTCAGCTTTTAGTAATAAACTTTCTGTATTTAAGAGATAAATTGATATCTTAGTAGGTCACTCAAGAACAAAACAAAAACATGAAGATAAAAATGATATGGTAGCTGCTTCAGAGTCTCTGGTCAGTGAGACTGAGCATTAAGGCCTGCAAGAAGGAGGAATGGTTAGGCCATAGATAAGAAAGGAGCTCTCAAAATTGATAAGAAAATGTGTAGCACATGCAAGAATATCTATAATGAGAAATACTAGTTCCACTACATACATACTTACAGATATTGCCTGTCTATATACACATCAACTGGAAATCAATTGGGAATGTTTCAAAAAATAAAACATTGTGTTAGACAAGGTTGTGTGCTGTCACCAGATTTATTTAATATGTGAAGTGAGATTATTTTAAGATCTATATGGGCATGCCTGGAATAACAATTGAAGATCATAATATAAATAATCTGAGGTATGCTGATGATACAGTATTAATTGCAAAAGGACCGAAGTAATGGTAGCAACAAAGAAAAAGACATCATCGCAATGCACAGTACAGACAAGTGGAACAACATTAAAACAAGTAAATTAATTTAAATATCTTGGAACAATGTTAATCTCAGATGGTAGATGTACAACAGAGGTGAGATGCAAAATAGCTCAGGAAAAAGCAGCTTTCCAAAAAATTAGGAAGATACTGTGCGATCCATTTTTGACAATAGAAACAAGAAAAAGAGTTCTTAAATGTTATGTAGAGCCAGTCTTAATGTATGGATGTGAAGCATGGACAATAGGACAACAGACAAGAAAATCACAGGAGTGTGCAGAAATGTGGTTTTACAGAAGAATGTTGAGAATACCATGGACAGCTAAGAATAGTAATGAAAATGTTCTGAAATAGGCCAAAGCAAAAAGAGAGCTAATTTCCAATATTAGGAAGAAACAATCATTATTTTTTGACCATGTAATGAGAATTGAACATTTGGAATATATTGTTATAACTGTACAAATTGAGGGACAAAGAGATATAGTGAAACAAAGAGAAAAGATACCAGACAGCTTAAGAGAATGGCTTTGCAGAAGGTCAACAACAGAAATTATAAATAACAGTCGAGATCGAAAGTTGTGGAGAGACATGATCACCTACGCTGGCAGGCATGGTACTTGATGATGATATAAGAATTGCATAATAATATTTTTTCTTATTCTGTGGATTACCACACCTATCTAAGCTATTCTGTTATACATCGCTGCTGAACATCAACAATCTGAAATTGACATCATATTCCACAAGTACAAATTTATTGCCCTATTGTAATACTGTTCTGTTGACTTAAATGCTGCTATAAAACTAGACTCAAGAGCCAATCTATGAAAGAGATGGACTGATGGAATATTAGAAACACTAGGAAAAATAACAGCAGCAAAGGCCAACATAAAAACAAAAGACATACAAATTTTGATCTCCTTTTGACGCTGAAAGGCAAATGAGGAAGGAAAGTAAAACAAGAACAAGAAGATAATAATTGGAGTGGGTGACAGAATCAATAACTCGTCGTGCTTCAAGCCAGGAGAATGCGATTTTTATAATCCCGGTAGGATTTTTTTTAATATCAAAAGTGAAATAAAAACTCAGACCGTGAACACTTTGTGTGGTCTTTAATCTCTGGCCCTATATGCCCTCAACCCTCTCCGGCAGACTCTAGATATGAGGTATAAAGATAGTTTTTCTTTTAGTTTTAAAGATAACAACAGGAGACTGCCAATAATAACAATAAGTGATTCATGGTAAAGTAAAAAAAAGAGAATATATTACAGATACATTGTTATAAAATCTTTACATATATATTGTTCTAAGATCTTTACAGATATATTGTTCTAAGATCTTTACATATATATTGTTCTAAGATCTTTACATATATATTGTTCTAAGATCTTTACATATATATTGTTCTAAGATCTTTACAGATATATTGTTCTAAGATCTTTACATATATATTGTTCTAAGATCTTTACAGATATATTGTTCTAAGATCTTTACAGATATATTGTTCTAAGATCTTTACAGATATATTGTTCTAAGATCTTCACTTCATTTATTTTCACTGTTTTAAATATATCTTCTATCATACATCCATACATTTTCTCACCACCATCTTGTGCTGTCGCTGCATCTAAGGTTGACTATCATGGATTGCCATTTCAATCACCAATGCCTTGACTGATGGTACACACTGTCACAGGTTCTCCTGTCCATCTCTTTTATCAGTCAACTTTAATTTTTGTCTGCCTCTACCATCATGTCCATGTTTATCTGCTATAATCCCTTCTAAGATTATTTTTTAGTAAATTTGTGTGTCTCTTTATGTGTTTAAAAAAAGTGTATTTCTTATTCAAATTATGTTAAAAACTTTCAAAACTTCATTATCATTATGTGTTTTCTTCTCTCACCACCCAATTCTTTCTATAAAACCACACTTCAGAACTTCAGTATTCTTTTCTCTCTTTTTTTTCTATTATTTAGATGTTTTATAATTTTCTCTAAGTGGCAAATTTGTATTTGCTGTTTTTCTGTATAATTTTGTAAATTAGTTTTTTTTTTTTTTTACCTACCTTTAGTACCTATATTGAAGTCAACGGTCACAACATAAATAATATACTCTATGCGGATGACACAGTCTTAATAGCAGAGACAGAGAATGAGCTACAAGAAATGATAGATATAAAAGTAAAAGAAAGCAATAAGAAAGGTCTCAGTCTGAATAGTAAGAAAACAGAAGTAATGGATTAATGGTTATATCAAAGAAACAATCATCACCATCATGCAGCATAAAAATAAATAAGACAAATCTGAAACAAGTGCAACGTTTGAAATACTTGGGCACAGTGATAACATCAGATGGAAGATGCAACACAGAAATAAAAAGCAGAATAGCTCAGGCCAAAATAGCATTTCAGAAAATGAAAAATATCTTATGCAACAAATATATGTCAATAGAAATGAGAGAGAGAGTTCATCGATGCTATATAGAACCATTTCTGACCTATGGAAGCGAATCATGGACAATAGACAAACAAATGAAAAGATGATTAGAGGCCACAGAGATGGGATTTCTCAGAAGAATGTTGAAAGTTCCCTGGACAGCTAAAAAGACCAATGAGAAAATTCTCAAAGAGGCCAACACAAAAAGGGAGCTCTTAAAAAACATCAGAAAGAAGCAATCAACATTTTTCGGGCACATCATGAGAAGAGGAAAGTTGGAATACTTGGTTACAACTGGCAAAATAAAAGGAAAGAGAGATCGCGGATGACAAAGAGAGAAAATACTGGATAGCTTGGTGTCATGGCATGGAAAACAGTAAACAACAGAACTGATACGATGCACTGTGGATAGAAGATTGTTATCTCTCTTGATGAAGAAATAAACTGTCGAATTGGTAAGGCAGCTACGACCTTTCGGCAAACTCAAAAAAAAAGGGCATGGAACAACACGAAACTAACTCGAAAGACTAAACTCCTAATATATCAAACATGTGTGCTTAGCACACTACTATATGGATCCGAAACCTGGACAACATACTCAAACCAGGAAAAAAGACTAAATGTCTTCCACATGCGATGTCTCCGCAAAATAATGCACATCAAATGGCAAGACAAAATTACCAACTTAACTGTCCTGCAACGTGCTAAGACCCTAACAATCATGTCGATGCTCAGAAGTCGAAGGCTAAGATGGCTGGAGCATGTCCAACGGATGGAAGAAAAACGCATTCCTAGGCAAATACTATATGGTGAGCTAAAACACGGAAAAAGACAAATCGGCAGACCTAAACTACGATATAGAGATATCTGCAAATCATCTCTGAAAGACTTCTCCATCTGTGAAAACGACTGGCAACATCTGGCAAGTGATCGCACATCATGGAGAGCATGTATAAGGAACGGTATAACAACATTTGAGACTGTGCTAAGACAGGACTTAGAAGAGAAGAGACTCATGAAAAAGGATGGTAAACCCTGTGGATCAGCGAGCCTGACCTGTTCATTATGTGACCGCGTGTGTTTGTCAAACATTGGTAGAATTAGCCACGAGAGAAGCTGTTCGGCAAAAACAATACCTCAAAAAATACGCAATAGCCTCCACTAGACCGTCTGACAAGACGAAAAGGGCCATATATATATATATATATAAATAGAAGATTGTAGAAGGACATGATCGCCAACGCCAACTGGTACGGCACATGATGATGAAGAGTACCTATTTTCCCTTTTTGTTGCTGCTTATATTTTGCCCGCTGTTGATGCTAAGAATGTTTTTGTTGCAAAATGAAATGGAAGTTTGTTCATGCATAAGATTTATTGTATTTTTTCATTATACTTATTTTTAATATTCTACCAATTTCGTTTCAGATCTCTGTGTTGGAGCTCCTTATGCAGGAGAAGATAAGAGAGGAGCAGTTTACATATTTCATGGCTCAAAAAAGGGTATCATAACAGATGTTTCTCAGGTAAAAAAATTAATAATTTATTATTGTCTGTAAAACTGATATTTTGTGTCAGTAAGTGACTTGGGCTGTAAACTTTTTAATGTTTTTAATGCTGTTAAACTTTTATACTCAATTTATTATGTGATGTGATCACTGTGTGTCATTATCTCTTACTGTTTTTCTGATCTCTGTAACATTTTTCAAACAATCTAGCTTCTCTTCACATTTTTTTTTACAATTCATTGCCTTTCTGATAGGCAGATTGTTGTCTGCCTTGACAATTAATGATCTACCATCCTATGAAAGGCATGAAATATGCACAAGTTGTGTTGTATTGAAATTTGAAGCAAAGCTGTGATTTTTTTTTTTTTTACTTTCAACACATCTGACTTGTCACTGCATTTTTGGATATTGGGTCACCTTCTCTGTTTGATCACTACCAATTTTGTCATAATAGTTTGTCTGTGTCTAGGAACCTGTGGCAACATGAACCAAGGTCTTTATTAGTTGTTCTAGTTCACAGATTCTGGTACTAGCAGTTAGTACGGGTCACATGAATCACAATGTCTCTTTATGTGGTATTTTTATATGCTTTCATATATTTTAACTTTCCTTATAAAATTGTCTTCATAATATCTAATAGATATCCTTGAGGTTTTTAACTTTAAACCCTTCTGTAGAACTCTCATACATTAAATCAGTAGGATTATGTCATAAAACACAATAAAATTGACTAGTGCACAAAGATAGATCACTTCAAAGCAGAACAATCTGTAAAAATATAAACCCTGAAAGCAGTTGCAGCTATAAAGTTCAAATCAATTTTCAAAGTGCTGTTAATCTTGAACTTGATCCTTCCTGTGCTGTTGGACATCACTTAGGGCTCATAGTGTTTTTCACCATCCCTATCTATTCTTGGAGAGATGTTTGATCTTATCTAATTAGTCTATGCCTGCCAACTTTGCTTCTTTTATAAGTGTTTTTTTTATGTCTAGGTCTTCCTTTGTTCCTGTATCCTAGTGTTTCCCACAGAAGAGTCTGTTTTGAAATTCTTTTGTTGTCTCTTCCCAGCACATATCTGGCATATGTCCATCATCTTTTCCTAATTATAGATGAGATCAATGGTTGCATGACCATTTCTCCTATCTCTATAATTTTACTCTGTTCTCCAGCTTTCACCTGCACAGTTAAGGATGGTTGATGATATATTTGAGTTGAATATTCTAAGTTTATGCTGTTAATGGGGATAGCTATGGTTTATATGCAAAGTACATACTCAGAGAAGGAACCGCGATAGCTCAGTGGTTAGTGAACTGGACTACAAAGGACAAGAGGTAGGGTTCGATCCCAACTGACGGCTTCCGGGTTCACCCAGCCTTTAATGGGTGCCGGATTTTTTTCTGGGAAAGTAAAGCAGCACGGGCGTAATACCGACCACATTACCCCAAAAATCATGTGCCGAAGGTCTGTAAAATTTATGGTCACTAACACCATATTCCCTATACGCCACTTGGCGTGACGGGGGTACTTTACTTTTTTTTTACTTACATACTTAGAGAGCTTTGATTGCTGTCCTATGTGCTGTCTTCAGCCCAAAGCAGCAATGCTACTAAAATGTTCACTTAATCTGGACATGTTGAAGAACATTGATCAGGTAATACATATAACTGTTTGATCATTCATCTTGTAAGGGTTACTCTTAATTTGTAAGGATTTTTCTTAAAAATTGACTTGTAAGTTTTTCAAGATTATTTGTGCAACATTCTGCATTTGTTTTAAAATTAGAAGAAATCTACACATAAAATTGTATAAATATAATCCAAAATTGAGAAAAATAGCTCTGCCTATAAAGACACTAACCAATCAAATTGTACTGAGGCCAACCAACCACATTGGTACACATAAGCACAAAAAATGTAACCGTCACAACACAATTTTTAATAGCAGTTGCAGTCTATTATGGCCTTGCAGACACAGTATGAGGATGCATGAATCTTTCCTTGCTTTGGAAAAAAGTCAAAATAAATGTACCTTTATAGTTTGTTCCCATTTATAAGAGATTTAATGGTCTGGTGTACAGGTTTGTCTTTAATAAAGATTGAAGGTAAGAAATGTAGATATCAGCTGTGCTAGAATACATGCCAGATAGAAACAAAATGTATCTTTAAATGTGATATTACATCAGAAGTGGAGGACGCAATTCAACACATGAAAAAATGCAAAGCTCTAGGTCCCGACAATATAACAGTCGAAGAGATAAATGCATTAGGAGAGCTGGGAGTACAAGTCAAAACAAAACTATTCAATGACATATATAACACTGGACACATACCCGAAGGTCTACTAAAAACTATCTCTGGAGCCATACCGAAGAAGTCAGGCATCACTGGTTGTGAAGAACATCCCACTATTAGTCTCATGAGCCATATGACAAAAATATTACTAAGAATCATCATGAGACATGTAAGGAACAAAATAAAACCAGAAATAAGTGAGAAACAATGTGGATTTGTGGAAGGAAAGGGCACCAATAATGCAATATGTATATTAAGAACATTGATAGAACGAGCTATAGAGGTAAAGAAAGATCTATATATGTGCTTTATAGACTACACAAAAGCATTTGACAAAGTAAAGCATGTGGAAATAATCAATGTGCTGAAGAAATTAAATATTGATGGCAAGGATCTGCGAATCATAAAAAACATGTACTGGCAACAAAAAGCAGCAATACGATTTAGCAACAAAACAGGACAATTCCAATATATAAAACGAGTCGTCAAACAAGGCTGTGTTCTGTCACCGGATTTATTTTCACTTTACAGTGAGCATATTATGAGATCAATAGTAGACAAAAAAAAGGAATTGAAGTCAACGGTCACAACATAAATAATTTGCGATGTGCGGATGATACAGTCTTAATAGCAGAGACAGAGAATGAACTACAAGAAATTATAGACATATAAGTAAAAGAAAGCAATAAGAAAGGTCTCAGTCTGAATAGTAAGAAAACAGAAGTAATGGTCATATCAAAGAAACAATCATTACCATCATGCAGCATAAAAATAAACAGGACAAATCTGAAACATGTGCAACATTTTAAATACTTGGGCACAATAATAACATCAGATAGGCGATGCACCACAGAAATAAAAAGCAAAATAGCTCAGGCCAAAATAGCATTTCAGAAAATGAAAAATATCTTATGCAACAAATATATGTCAACAGAAATGAGAAAGAGAGTTCATCGGTGCTACATAGAACCAATTCTGACCTATGGACAGTAGACAAACCGTATGAAAAGATGATTAGAGGCCACAGAGATGGGATTTCTCAGTAGAATGTTGAAAGTTCCCTGGACAGCTAAAAAAACCAATGAGGAAATTCTCAAAGAGGCCAACACACAATGGGGGCTCATAAAAAATATCAGTAAGAAACAATTAACATTTTTTGGGCACATCATGAGAAGAGGAAAGTTGGAATACTTGGTTACAACTAGCAAAATAAAAGGAAAGAGAGATCGCAGAGGACAAAGAGAGAAAATACTGGATAGCTTGATGTTTTGGCATGGAAAACAGTCAATAACAGAACTGATACGATGCACTGTAGATAGAAGATTGTAGAAGGACATGATCGCCTACGCCAACTGGTATGGGACATAATGATGATGAGAATACATGCCAGATAGAAACAAAATCTATCTTTCAATGTGATATTACCACTAGTTCTTTATATAGTACTAACATTTATTCTTTAATTTTATTTATAACATTTCAGCTGTGGTTATCATTCTACAGACTTATCATCTACCCTTGTATTTTTTATATTTAAAAATAGTGATATGCTGTTTTAATTAATGTTCTTTTTGCTGTTCTACATATTTTGACATATGTAACACCATTTTACAACATCCCAGGTAATTTATGCCAAGGACATAGATACACACCTTTCTACTTTTGGCATTTCTGTTGCTGGAGGCATTGACCAGGATGGAAACTCCTATCCAGATCTCCTTGTTGGAGCTTATGCCTCAGACAAAGCTGTCTTCCTCAGGTCAGTAGTTTTTTGTTTTTTTTTTACTGTTAAGACTGCTGTTCTTCTCCTAATTTTCTAAATACTCAAATATTTTTAGTAGATCTCTTTTAGTATGGTTTAATTTAAGGTAAAGCTTTGAACAGAAACTACTTTTGTAGTTTCTTTTTGTTTCTTAATCTTACATTAGTTTCTTTTTGTTTCTTAATCTTACATTAGTTTCTTTTTGTTTCTTAACTACATTAGTTTCTTTTTGTTTCTTAATCTTACATTAGTTTCTTTTTGTTTCTTAATCTTACATTAGTTTCTTTTTGTTTCTTAATCTTACATTAGTTTCTTTTTGTTTCTTAACTACATTAGTTTCTTTTTGTTTCTTAATCTTACATTAGTTTCTTTTTGTTTCTTAATCTTACATTAGTTTCTTTTTTGTTTCTTAATCTTACATTAGTTTCTTTTTGTTTCTTAACTACATTAGTTTCTTTTTGTTTCTTAATCTTACATTAGTTTCTTTTTGTTTCTTAACTACATTAGTTTCTTTTTGTTTCTTAATCTTACATTAGTTTCTTTTTGTTTCTTAACTACATTAGTTTCTTTTTGTTTCTTAATCTTACATTAGTTTCTTTTTGTTTCTTAATCTTACATTAGTTTCTTTTTGTTTCTTAATCTTACATTAGTTTCTTTTTGTTTCTTAACTACATTAGTTTCTTTTTGTTTCTTAATCTTACATTAGTTTCTTTTTGTTTCTTAATCTTACATTAGTTTCTTTTTGTTTCTTAATCTTACATTAGTTTCTTTTTACAATTGAAAGCTTGGGGAGTAAATTGAGCACTGCTGTCATCGTCTCTTCTTTATTATAATTCATCTGTCAATCATCAGATAATACTACTAATATCAATGAACTGCATGACTTGCATGAGACCCTAAAAAGAACCCCCTCAATTTTGGAAACAGAGCCATCTGATGGGCCATATATTGTCTTTTCTTCCGTTTAGAACAAACATGTCAGCCACAGGGGGTAAAGGCTTCAAGATGCATAGAAATGTGAAGCTGCTGTAAAGCTGAAGATAATAATGAATATTTAAAAAAAGGAAAAAGTGGTATGGTAACAGCTTTACATAGGTGAGAAACAAAACAAAATTAGAACAACATTATGGCCAATTCTAGGGCTTAATTTGGAACAAGGATATACACAGAAATCTAATTACATGACGATAATATGCTAGACTCTCAAAAAAAAAAAGGAAAATAAGTCACTTCCCTGCGGTCTGGAGCTTGGTCAGACACCCACTGGACTGAAATTAATTTGGCAGGCTGGCAGACACAGGTGTGAAACACAGTAAAAGGGAAGGGTTCTAAAAATATGTAGAGGAGGGTACAAGATCCAAGACTCTACTATTACTGGAAATGTTTATATGTCAGTCACACCAAGGTAAAGTTTTCTGTACATGTTGATTCTCAGTTGATTGTATCCCTTTCAAGTTGTTAAGATATTGGTCTGTTGTTTGTAGGACAAGTGATCAATTTTAAGATTTGTAGTTGTGTGTTTTATTTATTTATTTTTATTTCTAGAATTTCCTGTTCCTGTTTCTACAATATATTCTGATTATTATAGATTTTATTTTCTATTTAGTTCAGTTATCCACCAGTCCTTGCCAGCTAGGGTCAGCTTTTTTAAATTTCTGCAATGCTGCAAACATGCAATGCTGTTTCATTGGTTTAGTGAAGGAGGCGTTTGTACTTTGTACATATTAAAGAACCCACAGCAGCAAAAAGAAATCAAAGAGTTGACCAATTATTGCTGCTGAGGTGTAAACAATTGAGAGGTATTAATATACCTGCTTAACTCCCTCTCCATTGTCAAGATTTTCTCATGTTACAGAATTAGTGCAACTGAGCTTAAACCATTTTCAGTGCTTTCACTTGTGTGTGGTTGTGGTTCTGCACACTGGGGGAGGTAGCTCGGAGGGGATCTGAGCACTAATTGTCCAATGTGGAATAAAGATGATCCGTTTTCTTACTTGCTGAGTTTATTTAAATGAGTTTCTTGGGATCTTTAAAGGTCAAATGCTAGTTTTATATTAGGAAGAAAATCTGCCTGATTGTTGTATGTTTCTCTGTAGTCTTAAGTATTTAATAAAGCCTGTTAAGACCTTTGTTTCTTCTACACAACTATTTACATGTTTTCCCGTTAGTTAAGGATTTGGTGCACTCTGTTTCTCCACTGCATTGTGTCACAATGTGAATTTCCTCTTGTTAATCTAAGATAGGCTGCAGAATACATTACTTTATACTTCATCTTCATGGTAGCGGATTGGGTATGTCAGTTATTTGCTGATTCAGCAGTGCAGTATTATATATGTGCATTCATAAAACATTTTTTTTACCTAAAATAAATAAATACATTTTTTAAATTAACAAAGGTCAACACAGAGAGAAAGTTTATAAATAATTTTAGGAGTAAAGAATCATCAATCTTTGGACCTTGTAGTGAGAAAAGGACAGCTGAAACATATTGTGTGTGACTAGTAGGAAAAATAAAGCAATGAAAGAAGCATTAGATGAAAATAGAGGGACAAGTTACTAGAAAGATTAACTATTTCCGTATGTTTCACTACACTGTGCGCCATGCCGATTTTGGCCACGTAAGTTTCGCCACATGCCTACTGGCGTAGGTGATCATGTCTCTCCACAACTTTCGATCTTGACAGCCATTTATCATTTCTGTTGTTGACCTTCTGCCAAGCCATTCTCTTAAGCTGTCTGTTATTTTTTCTCTTTGCTTCCCTCTAATCTCTTTGTCCCTCAATTTTTCCAGTTGTTAAACATATTCCAGCTGCCTTCCTCTTACCACATGGCCAAAAAATGATGACCATTTCTTCCCAACATTGGAAACCAGCTCTCCCTTTGCCTTGACCTCTCCCAGAACATCCCCACCACTCTTCCTAGCCATCTATGGCACTCTCAACACTCCTCTGCAAAAACCACACCTCCACAGACTCCAGTGACCCTCTTGTTCGCTGTCCCACTGTCCATGACCCGTGATATTTAAATTTAATACCATGTTCAATTATCTAAAAATTCATATATAATATGTTATGTTAGATAAATATAAACATGTAGATTGATTTTTAAAGCCATGAAAAATTTTATCTCTGAAATCTCTTCTGTTGGGTTGATACAAAGATTCTGTACTGAGAAAGTTAAGAGAATGACGCAGAAGAAAGTCAACAACTAAAGTGATACGTTTGGCACTTGATGATGATGTGTTGCGTGGAACACGATACTTCATATGCTAAATATGCTGTTATATTTGACTGATTAAAAAAATGTGCATCGCATGTTTATATAACAAAAATAATCAACTGTGACTGTAACGTTGTATTTGATTCCATGCTATTTTTATTATTCTTGGTTAGCTACTTGATTTACTTCATATTTGTTTCAGTATTTGTTAACATTCTTTAGAGGGAATTTTTCTTTCTTTTTTTTTTGCTATAAACAATTTTGCATTCTTTTTTTTTTTATTTTTGTGTCCTATTTTTATAACTCCTGTTCCTGAAAAATGGCTTCTGTTTGAAACATTAATTTTGACTGTTAGTTTTATTATAAGTACTGAAAATGTTATTTCATTTCATTTATAAATAATTTATAGATTGCTGTGCTGTGTGTTACAGATGAACTAATTGCAAATTTTAAATAAATAATACTAACTTTTCATCTGACAGAACAAGGGCTGTGGTCAGAGTATTTGCAAGCCTCAAACTGCAACCTGATATGATCAACTTAGACATTAAGTCTTGTTCCTTGGCAGATGGTACAAGAGTGCCTTGGTAAACAATTCATGGATGTATATGCTAATTAGAACTTGAAGCTATTCCATGAAACAAAGGTTGTGAAGTATTTTAAATTAAGCTAATTCTACAATTATTATAAATTATTATTGATAATTTTGTCCTGTGAAAGTTAAAAGGGACTTTGAGTAAACAAGGCAAAAATATGTGCGATAACTGGCAGAATGAACTGCTAAAACAGTGAGTATTTATTTGTATACACAAAAGAATTAAATACCAAACTCTAGAAAGTAGTTCTGATTTCTTTTAGAATGTCATGAAGTAGAGTAGTGCAAACAAGTTCTGGCAAAAGAAAATTTATGAAAAAAAGAGATATAAAACGACGGACACAATTTTTTTATTTTCACTTCACAGCATGGAAAAAAGACAGATGTGATTAACAGTTCTTAAGTGCAGAATATCAATGAACAGTTATGATTGTCCATACCATTTACAAAGCACTTAATGATAATGATATACTTTTAAATGCAAGAGTGGTGCTTCACAAATTAATCAGTCATCATCATCATCACGTGCCATACCGTTTGGCGTAGGCGTTCATGTCCTTCCATAATTTTCTATCTACAGTGCATCGTATCAGTTCTGTTGTTTACTGTTTTCCATGCCATGACACCAAGCTATCCAGTATTTTCTTTCTTTGTCATCCGCGACCTCTCTTTCCTTTTATTTTGCCAGTTGTAACTAAGTATTCCAACTTTCCTCTTCTCATGATGTGCTCAAAAAATGTTGATTGTTTCTTTCTGATGTTTTTTAGGAACTCTTTTTTTGTGTTGGCCTCTTTGAGAATTTCCTCATTGGGTTTTTTAGCTGTCCAGGGAACTTTCAACATTCTTCTGAGAAATCCCATCTCTCTGGCCTCTAATCGTCTTTTCATATTTTGTCTACTGTCCACGATTCGCTTCCATAGGTAAGAATTGGTTCAATATAGCACAGATGAACTCTCTTTCTCATTTCTGTCAACATAGATTTGTTGCATAAGATATTTTTCATTTTCTGAAATGCTATTTTGGCCTGAGCAATTCTGCTTTTTATTTCTGTGGTGCATCTCCCATCTGATGTTATTATTGTGCTCAAGTATTTCAAACGTTGCACTTGTTTCAGATTTGTCTTGTTTATTTTTATGCTGCATGATGGTGATGATTGTTTCTTCGATATGACCATTACTTCTGTTTCCTTACTATTCAGACTGAGACTTTTTTTGTTGCTTTCTTTTACTATTATGTCTATCAATTCTTGTAGTTCATTCTCTGTCTCTGCTATTAAGACTGTGTCGTCCGCATATCGCAAATTATTTATGTTGTGACTGTTGACTTGACTTCCTTTTTTGTCTACTATTGATCTCATAATATGTTCGCTGTAAAGTGAAAACAAATCTGGTGACATAACACAGCCTTGTCTGACTCCTTGTTTTATATATTGGAATTGTCCTGTTTGGTTGCTAATTCATATAGCTGCTGTTTGTTGCCAGTACATGTTTTTTATGATTCGCAGATCCTTGCCATCAATATTTAATTTCTCCAGCATATTGATTATTTCCACATGCTTTACTTTTTAAATCAAAGTATTTGCATTTAAATACAAGCTTGAGCCTCTGCATG
Source organism: Megaustenia siamemsis (assembly GCA_032433765.1). Classification (NCBI taxonomy): domain Eukaryota; kingdom Metazoa; phylum Mollusca; class Gastropoda; order Stylommatophora; family Ariophantidae; genus Megaustenia; species Megaustenia siamemsis. The sequence continues at coordinate 79,125,962 of JAVIAB010000051.1, read as the reverse complement.
CTGTAAAATATTGAAAACTGCATACATGTGATGTGATATTAATAACCGGTGTTGTATAATGAAAATTATACAACATCCTTATGTATAACTAATTCTAATTATTCCTGATGTTTCAGCCTTGCAATTCACACTTGTATAGAATACACTGGAGTTGGAGTTCCTGATGAATTATGTAAGAGAATTAATGACATCCACTCTTAATAGTCTCAATTTTATTTTATTTTACCTATCTCTATTTAAAAATGTAAATATTCATGAATAACTTTACTACAAACTTTGACAATAAGAGATTATTCAAGAAGGAAAAATAGGTAATACACTATATTGAAGCATATGAGACAGTAACATTGAAAGGTAATGGATAAATGAGTTATAGTAGAAACTGGAATATAGATATGAAGTAGGATGAATGATTTGACAAAACAAAAGGCAGGAAAGTTGCAAAAATTAGTTATAGAATTTGAATATTATCTGACGTATTCATAGGGAATAAAAAAAAAACTGGGACTGTGATTTAAGAAGAACTTTGTAAAAAAAAAAAAATAGATTGGTTTGATTCCCTTTAAATTTATGCAGTCAAAGGACAATTTTAAGTTTGCTCCAAAGCTTATTGAAGTATATAAGTACAAATACGAGGCCTCTGGGAAATATCTGACCAAGTCCTATTAGTTAAATTGAATGGAAGGCCAAGAGACATTAATCTTAGTCAAATTTATGCATCAAAAACTGACAGTTCAGAGGAAACAGTTGAAATAAGAGATGACTGTAAGAAAGAAAAAGACATCTATGGCTGTATGAAAGAAAAAGACATCTCCTAAATGAAAAATTAAAGTAAATGAGAAAGTATTGAAGCAGGTCAATCAGTTTAAATACTTGGGAATAATATTAATTTTGGATGGTAGATGTACCATCTATGTAAGAGAAAGATACTATACAATCCATTTTTGTCAGTAGAAATAAGAAAAGGAGTTCTTTACTATGTGGAGGCAATCTTGATATGTGAATGTGAATCTTGGACAATACAACAACATACAGGACAGTTGTTTGAGGCCACAGAAATGTGGTTTTACAGAAGAATGTTGAAAATACTATGGACAACTAAGAAGAGTGAGAGGATATTCTAAAAGAGGCCAAGGCAAAAAGAAAGTTAATTCCCAATATCAGAAGGAAATAATCATCATTTTTTGGCTGCCATGTCATGAGAAGAGAAAAACTAGAATATATCCTGACAGCTGGAAAAATTGAGGGAAGAAAAAAATCAAGGGAAAAAGAGAGATAAGAAACAAGGCAGTATAAGAGAATGGTTTAGTATGAAGTCAACAGTCGAACTGACAATATGCCATAGAGATAGCAAGTTGTAGAGAGACATGATCACCTTCACAGCAGGCACAGTATTTGATGATAATGGTGGACAAAAAGGGCCTATAGTTTATTCATAAAATATAAAATACAATTATGACTTCTAATTGTTGAATTCCCTGCATTTTTACTTTCAACTTTATGCTATTCTTACTATCTTAGTCATTTGGAGTATAATTATAATTAGATGTTTGGGAGACGAGATATTAATTCGGATGATTACGCTGGCACGGGCGGTTGAGCAATTATGGATTTTGATTCGTTTGCAGTGATACAGGGACCTTCCATAACCAAATAACCAAATATAATCAAATATAATATTTTAAAATATTGATTTCACCAAATTTAATATCTGAAAGCTATAATTCACATCATCATCTTTTTATCTTGTTCTCAGTTTTTGACATGTTATGGGCCTTGGATGTCAAGGATAACAACAGCAGTGGTCAAGAACAGAGAGCCTTCTATACAAACAGCATAAGCAGATTTACAGAGTCTAAACTTTATAAACTTCAGAAACAGAACACATTCTGTACGTCCTCTTACGCTTTTGTGAAGGTAAATCTTTTATGTTGTTTTCTTGAGATGAAAGAGAACATACAAAAAAAAGAAACAATGAACCAACAAAATCAGCCTTAAAATTTAATTAATTTTGAGAAAGAGGAATGTTTGTGGGCATAAAGTAAAAGTAAACTGAGAAACAATTTTTTTTGTACGCACATGCATGTACATATGCACCACAAAAACTACATGACATGTTAACCATTGACTCCTTTATTATTCAGTGTCCAAAGACAAGTAGTTGAAGATTACATACTTTTATCTCATTTAAATTCATCAACAGAAACTATCTAATTGTGGAGAGGTTTTAATTTAAGGATTATAATTACTTTTCATTTGATAATGACAATTTTGTTTGATTTCATTTCAACAATTTAATTTACATACATTGACTATTATTTTGTGGTTCGCTCGTCTGAGATGAGAGAGATTTCATACAAAATATATATTCATTATATTTTATACACTAAAAATTATATATATAAAAAAGAGGAGATGGAAGAAGAGCCCATGGTAGACCCAGAGTAAAATGGACTGACAACATCAATTGAAAATAATTGATACTGTCAGAATGGCAAGGGTTAAAACTCTGTCTCTCCCTTCACACCCATGAAGGCATGAGAGGAATTTAAGAAAGAGGGATTATTATTATGTTTATTATGTACTTATTATACATTCTCAGTAATTCAATGGGAATGCTAAGAAAAACGGAAAAGGGCTTTACTTGAAGGCATTGGTTGGAGTCTCTGAATAAGTAAAAACTGATTAAAATCTGCTTCATTTTTGTACCAGGACATTTGGGTGTAAGAAAGAATGAACTAGCAGAGAAACACTGATTTACCTATTGTGGAGAATAGACAAGCAACAGACAGGGCTTACTTTCTCAGTGCTCTCAAGATGGTAGGAGAAGTGATTCGGCTAAAGAATGTGAATCTACAACCTTTAATAGACTGTAAGAGCATCACACCAAAAGGGATAATGTCAGACGAGAGTTACGCAGCGACTCAAAAGAATACTAGTAAATCAACTCAGAACTAGGGTTGTCAGTCATTACATTTTGAGGGATATACAAAAGAGAGTATCCAATCATTTGTGGAGTTGTCTGATATGCTGTGATGATGATCTGTCAAATAACTAACGATGTATTTTTTATGAATTTAATTTATAGAATTTTAATACAATATTCTTGAAATATATCAAAAGAATGACCCAGGCGATAAGCTCAGTCCCATCAGAGTAACCATGGAATTTAAATTAAACACAGAAAGTTCTCCACAAAGAAAGCAGGATTTGCTACCAATCTTAGATGCTTACATTCCAACTATTACTTCATTTACAGTAAGTTTTTTTCACATTATTATGTAGATTTATAATGTCTTCTATCAAATCATTGAAGTATACCTTTGTTCAGATGTTGGCTAACCATTAAACCATTACTTTATATATATTGTTGCATCATCATCATCATGTGCCATACCGGTTGGCATAGGTGATCATGTCCTTCCACAATCTTCTATCTACAGTGCATCGTATCAGTGACTGTTTTCCATGCCATGACACCAAGCCATCCAGTATTTTCTCTCTTTGTCATCCGCGATCTCTCTTTCCTTTTATTTTGCCAGTTGTAACCAAGTATTCCAACTTTCCTCTTCTCATGATGTGTCCAAAAAATGTTGTTTCTTTCTGATGTTTTTTATGAGCTCCCTTTTTGTGTTGGCCTCTTTGAGAACTTCCTATATTGTTGCATAATAATGTAAAAAAATGACTTAGGTTGTACTGTCATGTCACATTCATCATGATCATCATCATTAAGTTGTCTATCCAGAGGAGATCATCAGTCTTTCAACTGTCAGTCTGATTGTTTTACAGTGTTTGGCTGTGTTGTCCGTTTCATGGAGTGTAGACTGTAGGGAAATTTGATGTGCTGGTTTTATCATCTTTTAGGCCACTTTTCCTCAAAAGGAGAGCAGATGGCTGAATCAATAACTCATCGTGCTCAAAACCAGAAGAATGTGTGTTCAAATACTGATAGGGTCAAAAGATTTTTCTATCGGGGATAAAATAAAAACTCAGACCTGAACACCTTGCAACTGCACTGGACAAGTTGCTTTTATTCTCCAGTCCTACAGTCCCTCTGGCAGTTTCCTAGTAATGGGAAAATGCCGTAAAGATATTTAAAAAAAAATATTCTCTTTCCAGAAAGTTAATTCTGCATTATTATTCTTTCAAAGTCATTATGATATTTTTCATAAGAGCAAAATAAAAGACTTTCCTTTCTTCGATTAATTCACTAACCAGTTATTGTTTTTGTTCAGCTCCCTTTAGAAGTTTTTGTTTGTCTATTTTATCCATCCAGGATAATTTAAGAATTCTTTTGTAGCATTTCATTTCACACGATGACATTTTGTTTTACATGGCATGAGTCAGCTCTGATGGTCTCTTTCATGACCTGTCAGATCTGAGACCATGCAACTGTGTAGAACGCAATAGATGATGTTACTCTTAAGTTAGGTTTCACATGTTATCATCTGACCAATAATGTATTCATACAATTCATGGATCTCAAGCAATGCCAAAAGGTTCATGCAAATGAGTCAGGAGGTTCTCCTTGGAGGTTGTTAGTATTTCAAGGACACTTATGATTTTATTTGGAATGCAGTGATGATGATCCTAACATTATTTGGCACTAAAAGGTATCTTCACAATATAGTTTTGTGTGTTTATTGTCACAATGTTACATTCTTCATGCTTCTTACTCTCCTTGATAATTAAACATTTATTCAATTTGTTTGTTCGTGAATATTTTATAAACGTACTTGGTTATATTATTAAGTTTAATGTAAATATATACATGATTAGAAACATGATATAATTGTTTTTATTTGTTAAGGCTCAGATTCAGAAAGACTGTGGTGCAGACAATATATGTATCCCAGATCTTGATGTTTCTTCATCAATCAGGTTTGTTTCTTTCTTTTGAAATTGATCTGAGTTAATCATCATTATTACTTTTGATTATATTATGAGATAATTATAAATATTAATTCTGATTATTTTAGCTGCAATTATTATGTCGTTGAACGATGGCTTGACAAGCTGTCATTGTAAAAAGTATTGTTATGGAAACAGAGCAGTGATCTCTGCAATATATGCCATTTTGGCATGCAAGGTTTCTGTTTTTGAGATTGTGGTTCTGCCCTATGTGCCGTCTTCGGCTCAAAAGGACAATAGACAGATAGATAGAATTATTATGTCTGATCCAACAGTAGTCATATCACTGGTAAAAGAAATGATGAAGTTAAAATTTAGTAGATTGCTGATGTGTACACACATTCTTCATCCCAAACATTGTGCTACCAAAGCCAGACCTATACTCTAGACTCAAGAACAATTAGAAAAATAACTACCATTGAATTGAATTGTGTTAGATGTATGTCAGGATTTAGCCTAAGAGATCAGAAATGAAGAACTAAGAAAAAAAGCTAGGAATAACTCCCGCCATAAAATACATAAAGAAACAACAAAGTGGTTTGGCTATTTGATAGACAGAAAGATTAAAACACATCACAATGAGCCTTCAATAAACATTGCAAGAACATCAGACCCACAGGCTGACCACGAAAAAGATGGATTGATGGAATAAAAGAAACACAAAGAAACATAACAGCAGGAGAAGCCAACAGAAGAGCAAAATATTGCAAATTATATCTATCCTCGATGCTCGTTGAAAAACATGAGGAAGGAAAGAAGAAGTAGTAGTACAATAAAGTTGGAATGAATAGTAATTTCAGATAAAACCCCCACACTAGTGCTTAACACACTGCACCTCAAGACTGACATTATGCAAGTGACCATCATTATGCTTTAGTGGCTGCTAATTCTATTGTATTTTTTAAATGTAATAAAAAAAAATTATAAGTAAAATTAACAAACTATGACTATCTGGGAACTGTAATAAACAAACAGTGGAGACTGCCAGGTGAAGACCCATGAACAACACATGGCACAATACCAACATGGCAATTAAATTAAAACTACTGAGGGGATGTATTTTCATGATAGCAACATATGGTTGTGAATAAAGAACAATCTTGCAACAAACAATGAAAAAAATTGGTTGGTTCGAAATAAAATGCTTAAAAATAATCATTAGGATACCTTGGATAATGAAAAGAGAAATGAAGACATACTAAAAGACCCGACCATTGAAGAGAACTGAACTATAAACATTTTTAAAAGGATATTAAAAGTGCAAAAGCCACAGGGATCTGGAAAGAACAATAATGGAAGGAATGGTCCTTGAAGACGAGACAAGGGTAGATCAAGAAGAAGGTGGTTTCAAGACATTAAAGAGATCTTGGATATGAAAACAGAAAAGGCAGGAGATCTCTGACTAGAGACAGAGATAATTTCCAATGGGCTGTGATGAGTGCAGTGCTCATCATGCAACCCTGAGGTTGATGATTCTAAGTCAATAGTTATAGTTATTTAAAGGCCGTGGTATCACTGCAAACAAATGAAAATATATAAATGCTCAACCTCATGTGCCAGTGGAATCATCCGAATTAACATCTTATTGGATATCCAAACAAAGAAAGGCAGCTGCAGTCCCCATTGTAGCAAACACAGCACATGTCAAAAGAAATAAGGCATATCAGCACCGAAAGTGAACACAGCTGAACTGTCCTTCATCACACAATATCATTCACCGTAAGCAATCTGAATATAGAAACACCATCCAGATCAAAAGCACGGTGTGCCCAGAGCACTAAACTCAGTAGCTCCAGCAACAAGCCAGACTTGGAATATAAGAAAACTACAACAAGAAACACTTTTTTAGACAGTGCCTCAACTGTTCCTGTCGCCTATCCGCCATTTTGACCGAAAGTCTATTTCAAATTCTAAGTCATTATCAACATTCAAACTTTGGCAAACTTTAGAAACATACGGGGTAGCAGGACAACTACTAGAAAATATAATAGCACTATATAAAAACAGTCAAAGTGCCGTCAGAACATCGGAAGGTCTGTCAGAATGGTTTCAGGTTACAACAGGAGTAAGACAAGGATGTGTCCTCTCACCACTCCTCTTCATCATATATATGGACAAAATAAATCAGGAAACAACCAACAACAAGGACAAATCAAATAATAACATAGAGGTAGAAAACTCCAACATCAATGAGCTACTCTTCGCAGATGACCAATGCCTAATATATGAGGATGAAAACCTGCTACAACAGCATTTAACATCTCTAGATAAAAGCTGCACAAACTACAGTATGAAAATTAACACAGCAAAAACAGAGGCTATAAGAATAAGCAAATTGAGACACCCATTAAACATCAAGATCAAAGACAAAGAAATAAAACAAGTAGAGGAATTCAAGTATTTAGGCGCAATGTTCACAGAAGATGGAAAACTAGACAGAGAAATTGACATGAGAATACAAAAAGCAAATGCTGTCACATACCAGCTTTCACCATTGTTAAGACATCCAAACATTTCTATGCCAGCTAAACAACAAATGATAAATAGCATCTTCATACCAACTTTGTGCTATGAAAGTCAAACATGGACCCTTTCTAAATCCCATTTAAGAAAGATCAATACATGTGAGATGCGATGCTTGAGAAAAGTAACAAACAACACAAGAAGAGATAGAATACCAAATGAAACCATAAGAAAAATGGTAGGAACAAAACCCTGCCAAGAATATATAGAACAACAACAACTTAAATGGTTCGGCCACCTGGTCAGAATGAATCCTCACCAATCACCATCAAGGGCGTTCTTCTCGAGAATGCATGGGAAAAGACCAAGAGGAAGACCCAGAAGAAGATGGACAGATGCAGTGACAGAGACATGTAACAACAAAGGAAAATTACTAATTCAGACAATTCGAGCAGCACAAGAATGACAAATGATATAAATCACGACACCTTTTAGGTATCAAGTGAAAGAGAAAAGAAGAAGAAGAAGAAGATCAACATTCAAAAGCCAACTGAGAGTATTACACAACAGACCCTTTTTGGAATCCCCAGGGGAAAAGACAAAGAGGAAGACCAAGGAATTCTTGGAGAAGACAGATAGAAGCAGAGATGGGGAAGACATGGAATGATCTTAAAAGAATAGCAAAAAACAGAACGACTTGGAAAGTGTTTGTTGAAGACCTATGCTCCACAGGGAGCTGAAAAGGTAGAAGAAGAAGATCAACATTCAAAATGTGGCTAATATAACTTTTTTGCTGTATTCATCATTCATAAAAGATAAAGCCCTTATAAATATTTAGCATTAATACATTACTATTACTCCTTGCTCCTATTTAAAAAAAAATATTTTTGTATTCTTTAGTACATTAAATTTATTTGTATATTTTTTGGGGTATATATTTCCTATATTACTATATTTTTGTTACTACACAAATTTATTTCTTTATATCTTTTGTTACACTTAATCATTGTTCAATTATTATTCACCTTAGCATATGTTTAATGAATGGCAGTTGTACAAGTAAATGCATTGTGCTTGAGTGTATATATTATTGCTATTAATTAAATGCTGGTCTCAGGATTAGCAAACTACACCTGACAAAGCGCCAAATCTATTTTCATGTAACGTAAATTGAAAACTCATCTTATGCACATCAGTAGGGTTTGAAGAGTGGAGGCAAATCTGATTCTAAATAATTGCCATGATGAAGTTGCATTTGTTATATTTAGATTAATTTTAATACTACTATGGCATAAGTTTACATTATGTTTACTTTTGCTATGACATACATTTTTTATTGAATATGTGGTGGCCTAATAGTGAACTGGACTAATGTGAACAATAGGATGGGTTCACCCAGCCATAAATCTATCTATCTATTGTCCTTTCGAGCCGAAGACGACACATAGGGCAGAACCACAATCTCAAAAACAGAATACTTGCGTGCCAAAATGGCACATATTGCAAAGATCACTGCTTCTAAAATTTATGGTTCTGTTTCTATAACAATACTTTTTACAATGACAGCTTGTCAAGCCATCGATCAACCTCCTTAGTCGCCTCTTACGACATGCTTGGAAGGACACAGTGTCACTATTCTTTACTCATAATGAGGCCCCGGTAACACACGGGAAAGCAATAAACGGACACCAGAATTTTCCTGGGAAAGTAGGGTTATCTGGTTTGATACCATCCACATCAACCACATGATGTGCTGTTGATCTTTGAACAATATGGGCACTAATGTTATACTTCCCATATGCCTTAGATTTGGAGGGAACCCCTTATTTAAAATTCATCATCATCATTGAGTGTCGTTTCCACATCGAAGGTTGGCTACCATGGAGCGCCATTCCACTCTGTCTCTTGCTTTGATGGTACAGGTAGTTATAGGCTGACTTGTCCATCTTTTGATGTTACTCGTCCATGTTAGTCTTGGTTTGGCTCTGCCTCATTTACCTTGTATTTTCCCTTCCAATATTACTTTTATTAGGCTGGTGTGTCTTTTAACATGACCCACAAATTTCATTTGTCTTGTCTTAATTGTGTTTAGTAGTTCTCTTTTCATTTTTAGTTGTTTTAAAACTTCCTCATTTGTTTTCTTTTCTTTCCATCCAATTCTACCTATTCTTCTATAAATCCACATTTCAAAGGCTTCAATTTTCTGTTCCGTTTTCTTGTCTAATGTCCATGTTTCTGCACCATACAGGAATATTGAGAAGATGTAACATTTTGCTATTCTTAGTTTTAGCCCTGTTGTTATTTGTTTTGATGTTAGTATATTTTTCATGGCATTGAAATTACTTTTTGCCATACTTATTCTTTTATTTATTTCAGTTGTACATTTTCCATCACTGGTTATAGTATGTCCCAGGTAGTTGTAGTTCTGAACTGTCTCTAGATGTATTCCTTCCACTTTGATATTTAATTGTAGGTCTTGAGAATTTTCTTTGTTTATGATCATAGTTTTAGTCTTTTTGATATTCATATCTAGTCCATATTTTTTGCTTGTCATGTTTATTACATTAAGTAATTGTTGTAGATCTTTAGGATTTTCTGCTAATCGTACAGTATCATCAGCATATCTTAGGTTATTGATTATCTTCCCATTAATGTTTAAACCTGGCATCTCAGTGATGTTTTTAAAGATTTGCTCAGTGTATAAATTGAACAAGCTTGGTGATAGGATGCATCCTTGTCTTACTCCTCTTTTTATATCAATGGGTGTAGAGTTCTCCTTCTCTCCATGGCTTCTTTGGAATGTTACGTGATGAGGCTCCAATCTCTTTCACGGTGGTCTGCCATATTCGTCTTTCGTGTTCTGAATATGCCTCATGTGTACCACACACTTTGCTGTTTTCGCTTTCTGGGCAGTTGATTATTTCAACTTTTAAAATTAAGTTTTAAAAAAAAACATTGCTAGGGCTTCAGATTCCATTACACTCATTTTTACTCTGATATAAGTTTAGATTCATTAAAACATTCTCTCTCTCTCTCTCTTCACTTCATCTTAACCCCTTCAGGTGTCAAGGAAGTTACAAAGTTCTAGTTTTTGCCCTTCTGGCAGCCTCAGCCATTGTTAATTAATGTTGTTACATTTCTCAGATGTTGTCAGTCCATCTTACTCTGGATCTGCCCTTCTTCCATCTCCTAAAAATACTATGGCAAAAGTTATGTATTATGTTTATTTTTGCAATGGAATAAGTTTACTTTACTTTTATTGTTCCTTTGACATGCACAACTTTATTGTTGCTGTAACATGTTTAGATTTTTTGTTATTGTTGTTGTATACGTTTTTACTTAATTTGTATTGTTGTAGCTGTATTTACAATTATTAAAAATGGTGGATTGCATTTATTTTCTCATTTCTAAAGGGTGTCTGCAGAACACATAATTGGTAGTACAACAGCTCTTGAGATGTTAATTATTGTGATCAATCGTGGTGATGATTCATTCAACACAAAGTTGTGGGTTGAGCTGCCTCCTGGTGTGACTTATACTACGATAACAAACCAGAGATCTAATATTGCTATTAGCTGTTCTGCTCTGAAGTCTGATAACAGAAAAGTAGCTTGTGACTTGGGCAACCCAATGCAGAGAGGCTCTGAGGTTTGTGAACAACTGAAATTATTTGCAATGGTTATTGGCAATACATCAGATGTAATATGAAAGAATATGTAATGAGATAGAACTGCTTGCACAGAACAGAGACAGATGGCGAGATTTGATAAAATATCTTTAAAAGAAAACTGCTGGAACAAAAATTCATATAGGAGAAGGTGTATCTTGGTCTACGCCCTATGGGCCGGTTACGGCTCGAAAGGTCAATAGATAGATAGAATATGAAAGTTCAGGGGAGTGGTAGTTTTCTGGATTGTAGTGCCTTGAGTGCTGATCTCGCATCTGTTAAAAACACTACAGGCTGTGGGCTAATATTACTGTTCAGCAGTTTTTCTATTGCCAACTTTATCGCTTGGATTTCAGCATTGTAATTGTGACAATATTTCCCTGTTGCTATTCTATTTTCATATCCCTAGTGTTACTTGGGTACTCAATTTATGCACCTGCTCACTCATTCTTTGCTGCATTCTGTGCTGATCCATCTGTGTACACACGAACCATTAGATGTTGTGGCAATACTTCATGTATGAAACTGAGAATGATTGTTTTACACTGTAGACTATTCTGTTCGTCCTTCTTGTCAAGTATTCCTTTCACTTCTGTCTGTATTTGTATTGACAATCTGGATCCCTCTGTCCAGAGAGTCTGATATGGCCAGTAGGGCTAACTCTTGGAATGTCTGGTGTTTGTCTACAAATTTGTTTGGCGTGGTGGGTAAAATTGCTGCTCTTAACCTGCCCCAATGCAAGATTTTAGTATTGGTCCTTCATTTTATGTCTCAGTATGCATGATAATTTTTCTGCCTGTATCAGCACCTTTATGTCCCTTTGTTCTCTCAATGCTGATATCCTCCACAATTTCTGCATCTCCAATATTGGTGTTGATTTCACACCAATGAATGTGATGACCCTAAGTGCTTGGTATTGTACTTTATCCAGTTCTTGCAATGTGGTGTTTGATGCTGAGCACCATGCAGATGATCCATGTTTTATATGTGGCTGTATGCTCTGTTGGTAAACTTTACTGAGTATATTCCCACTCGCATCCCACGTGGTTCTACACAGCTTTCTTAGAATATCTAACTTCCTCCTTGCTTTTTGTGTAGCCTTATTTAGCTGCTGTTTCCAAGATAGTTAGTTGTCAAATGTAACTCCAAGATATGTAGCTTGTATGTCTTCTTTCACATGTTCATTGTTTGTGTAGATGGCTCCTGCTTTTTGTTTTCGGGAGAGATTGAAAAGTGTAGTACTGCATTTGTCTGTATTGATGCTGATACACCATATCACAAGCTCTTAAATACTCCTTTTGAGTTGTCAGCACCAATCCTACAAACATTAAAAACAGTATTTGCAATCAACAGGGATAAAACAAAAATAATGAAAAATAACAATACCTCAGAGTGCTATATATATCTCAGCCACCAAACGTTGTGAGAATATCAGATTGAATGGTTGACCACAAAAAAGATGGATGGATGGAATATTAGAAGCACTAGGAAACATAACAGCAGCAGAGGTGAACAGAAGAGCAAAAGATCGCAAATTATATCTCCCCTCGATGCTGAAAGGCAAATGAGGAAAGAAAGAAGAAGAAGAAGACCTGGCTTTTGAAAGAGTAGACCACTATATATATTTTGGTAGTAACATAGATCAAGAAGATGAAATAAAGAAAGATCAGAAGCAGGAAAGCAAAAGCAGCAGCAAATTTTTAAAACCTGGACAAAATATGGTAATAAAAAATACTAAGCAAGAAACGAAACTTAGAACATTCAACTCAAATATATTATCAACACTTACCTATACATGTGAAAGCTGGAAACATCAAAAGAGATTGAGAAGAAACTAAATGCTTTTGAAGACAAATGCCTAAGAAATATAATATGTGTACAATGGAATGAATTCAAGACTATTGTTAACTATAGACATAACATGCAGGTCAAACACTTAACTTGACTGATTGAAAGTGACCACAACTACACAAAATACATGGCAAGCTGGCCCATATACACAAGAATATGTCTTATAAACATGTGGAATGTTATTTAGTTGACAAATCATCCTTGCTGCACATCAGACAGCTCCATAAATGTCAGATCTCCCCTCAATTTGTCTCAGCATGTAGTGATTGACAACCACAGTTCTGATTTGACTTAACTGCCTTATTTTGCTCCCTACATAGCATTATTGTGTGCGTATGTATCTATATATATATATATATAACACGCACATGTCCAACTTGTTACCAAATCCAACATTTCCTCAATAATTCTAACACAAATGAAGAAGACTTTTATTGCATTGATATTTAAATAAGAGTGTGTACATGCGTCATTTTGTAAATACTAGTACTTAACCAGTTACCTCTGAAGAATATCTGTCTGTTAAGGTTCAGTTTAGTTTAGTCGATGGATTATTCTCATTACACACCTGACATGTCCATAAGAGCTCAGATCTCCCCAAATGTCCCTCAGTGTGTGGAGACTGATGACTCCAGTTCTGTGTTGATTTGTTAGTTCTCTGTGTTTCTCCATACAGCGCTCCTTTCTGGCATCCTTAAGTTTGACCTGATGTTTATGCAGTCTAAATATGCTTGTAGATTATTGATCATTAACTAAACATTAATGCACTCTGCCTCTCTGAGGACACTCAGAATGTCAGTTGGTCCATTGTACGTCTGCTATCCACAGCAGCTGTTCCAGCCTAGTTGTCAGCTAATTCATTTCCTCTTATATCAGAGTGTCTCGGAACAAAGATGAAACAGATCCAAATCAGACTTGAATTTTTGAGTTCATTTGTTTGTTTGCATTCACCCGATGACTAAAGGATCACACCTCTTCATCATTCACCCTTAAAAGGATAAAAGGATGTTAGGTGGGCGTATCTGCGTTGTGTTATGGTTTGCAGTAGAAGTAAAAGAAAAAGTAAAGAACCCCGTCACGTCAAGTGGCATATAGGGAATATGGTGTTAGTAACCATAATTTTTATAGACCTTCAGCACATGATCTTTGGGGTAATATGGTCAGTATTATGCCTGTGCCACTTTACTTTCTCAGAAAAAAAATCTGGTAATAGGTCTAGCCAGGCCATTACTTTAGTTACTGTCTTGATCACCGTTGTCAAACTACTGGTAATTATCATAAAAGCACTGCTATCCTTCTTTATTGTTCTTCCTCTGGATCATGAAAGGCCATGAGCTCCAACTGTTTCGTACAACTGATCCATCAGTGTAAATGACTGTTGCATCCTCTGGTGAATTTTTATAGATCAAGGTCTGCACCTCTTTTTGGCAAGAACACATGAACACACAAAAAAAGTGATATTCACCTAAGATTCAATTTTTCAAAATTTCAATCCCTCAAGATTTCACTAGAGATATAAAGCTGGTGTATAACAAACAACAACCAATTCCTGGTCCCAAAGAAGACAGTTAACAAATAAATTGTGACAAATTTCTTAGAGCCTCCAATCTATAAAAAAATTAATTGAAGGAAATAGCTCACCTCGGTGCATAATCTGCTGAGTAAATGAAAGTGAGCACAGAAGGTAAAAATGTGAAATAATCCCACTCATTTGTATGTCCTTTGAGCAACTTTTAAATGTCTCTTCACTATACCAGTCTGAGTATACTATGGTCTTCACTCCAACAAACACAAATGATACAAAGGACTGGCTTGTGTTCAATTTACATGCAAACAGGTAATTCTGTTGTCTGTTAAGAAAGTATAAAAGCATGTAATTAAAGGCAGTTTTATAATAGTTAATGTTTAATGGATGTAAAGTGTTAAATCCTCTGCAGTTTTAAGCATTTTGGGAGTGAGGTGACAATATCTCTTTATTACTTTTTATTATTCATAGGTGGCTGTTGTGCAAAACAGAATTAATTGAAAAATGAGCACTGGACAATGGATCTTTCATTTTTGGACTACAAACCAGCTCACAGCCACTAAACAACCTTGATGCTCATGTTTTAATAATGGATGTAACTGTCCTCCGATTATGTTTCAGTTTTGTGTAAAATAACATTTCTATTTTTTATGATGACAGTACTGAAAGTATGCACATGAAAAATATATACTTCTGATATTTTCATTTTTTTAAAAGATCAAATGAATTGTTATTATTTAAATTAGTTGGCTCCATTTGGCCAGAATGTTTCAGAAATTAGGAATGTATTATTTTTGCTACAGCATGATCTCAATCTTCAAACCTTTATTTCCTTCAGCACAAATCCAGAGCAGGCTACAGACTATGAGAACAACTTTGCGCTCATTAAAATACCTGTAACAGTTGTACCAGAGATAGCTTTATTTGGGTAAGCTATTTACATGAGGTAATACAATAGGTAATGGTAACAACAAAGAAAAAGACATCACCTCAGTGCAAAATAAAGACAAGTGGAACAATATTAAAACAGGTAAATGAATTTAAATATTTGGGAACTTTGTTAACCTCAGACGGAAGATGTACAAAAGAGGTGAGATGCAGAATGGCTCAGGCAAAAGCAGCTTTCCAAAAAATGAGGAAGATACTATGCAATCCATTTTTGACAATAGAAACAAGAAAAAGAGTTCTTAAATGTTATGTAGAGTCAGTCTTAACATATGGATGCGAATCATGTACAATAGGACAACAGACAAGAAAATCACTGGAGTCTGTAGAAATGTGGTTTTACAAAAGAATGTTGATAGTACCATGGACAACCAAGAAGAGTAATGAAAATGTTGTGAGCGAGGTCAAAGCAAAAAGAGAGCTAATTTCCAATATTAGGAAGAGACAATCATCATTTTTTGGCCATGTAATGAGAAGAGAACAACCGGAATATATTGTAACAACTGGAAAAATTGAGGGACGAAGAGATAGAGGGAAGCAAAGAGAAAAAAATAACAGACAGCTTAAGAGAATGGCTTGGCAGAAGGTCAACAACAGAAATGATAAATAGCTGCCGAGATCAAAAATTATGGAGAGACCTGATCACCTACGCCAGCAGGCCCGGTACTTGATGATGATTTACATGAAATAGTGAATTTTGTTAGCTTTATTTGGGTGAGCTATTTACATGAAATAAAGAATTTTTATTTGTATGTATATAACATGCATTTTACACACCTTCTAAGTGTGAGTTTTAAAGCTCAAAACTACACAAGAGACCAATTTTGATGTGGCACGATTTGCTCGGCCTCAGACTGTCTTCTAGGTTATATTAGATCATAACGATAAAAAAAAAATTATAATTAAAACATTTTGTCAAATATAGGCTTCATTTCATTTGATTGGCTAGCAAGGATATTTTTGCAACTTTGCAGACACTTTATTTTTGTTACATGTTATGTTTTGATCTATTCTAATAACAAAAAACACACAGTATCAAATAATTGGTCTCTTTTCCCATATAAATAGATTTGTAAGGCTTATAAGCCCATTTTCTTAGAAAGCCCTTACAAATTATGAGCAACCTTACAAAGTAGAGTGTGTCCGGTTAGCGCAATCGATAGGCGGTTGGCTTACCACGGCAACAGCCGGGGTTCGTAATCCTGGCGAGGACACCTGGGTTTTACTAATTCCCTAAAAATTAGTAGGAGCCGCGATAGCTCAGTGGTTAGTGAACTGGACTACTACGGACAAGGGTAGGGTTCGATCCCAACCGACGGCTCCGGGTTCACCCAGCCTTAAATGGGTACCGGATTTTTTCTGGGAAAGTAAAAGCAGCACGGGCGTAATACCGACCACATTACCCCAAAAATCATGTGCTGAAGGTCTGTAAAATATAGGGTCACTAACACCATATTTCCCTATACGCCACTTGGCGTGACGGGGGGTACTTTACTTACTTTACTTACAAAGTAGAGGGCATGACATTCAATCTATTTCTAAGTGTAATCTATTTGTCTATTCTTTGATTGTTGAAATACATAATCAGATACATGGATATTTTACACATTGATCAACAGGAATCATGCATATAACACACATCAGGGACTAATTTCTAGAGAGCCAAATAATTGAACAATTCTCCTTTCTTCTTCTTCTGTTTTCACTTATTAGTGCAATGTGTGACACTGTGTTTTGCAAGTAGCAAGTGAAGAAATATACAGCAGTTTTTCTACTGTGCTGCTCCATACTATGTTTGTTTTAATCAAAATGGCCAAAGATAACCGCGGTTGTAATTTTAATCATGTACCTTATCATATAAAACTTGATAACATTGCAACAACTAGCAAGATAGAAAGATAGAGTAAGAGATTAAAACAGTGACTTGAAATACTAGACCGGCATGGAAAGAAATCAACAGTGGCCCTGATAAATAACAATGAGGACAGGAAACATGGAAAGACATGATAGCCTACACCATGAGCAAAGCACATGTTGATCATAATATTGTAAAATTTTTAGCCTGAAATTATTATAATACCTAAGTGATCAGTGGATGATTATTAGCATGTCTTCAAATGCATTTTTATTGTCTCTTTTTTGCAGCAAAGCTACCCCAGAACTTATTGTTTTGAAGACGGCAGAAGAAAATGGAGAAGAAGAAGACAGTCGACATGTAAAACATGTGTTCCAGGTATAATATACATAAAAATGTAACCTTTGAACTTTTATGGAACAAAGGTCTTCAAAAAAGCTTTTTTCAGTTTGTCTGAGGCTAAAACCTTCCTAGTTTTGTCTTGGTTAAACTAGGTCCTTTCTTAAGCTAAATATTTCTGGTCTTGTCTTAAGCTAAACTTTTCTGGTTGTGTCCTGAACTAAACTGGTTGTATTTTGGGCTAAACTTTCCTGGTCATGTCTTGGGCTAAATTTTTCTGGCCATGTATTGGGCTAAATTTTTCTGGTCATGTATTGGGCTAAGGGGCAGGATTATTACAACGTGACAGTGGGAATGTAATTTACTCTGGAGGAACCACACATGAAAGAGGATTAGACATCATATTAGATAGAGAAAGAAGCAAAACAATGAAAGGATTTTGGCCAGTATCAGGTAGAATTCTGCTAGTAAAATTGAGAGGTGGGCCGATGGATATTAACGTAATTCAAGCTTATGCACCAACAAGTAACAGCAAAGAAGAATACATTGATACCTTTTAAAATGAGGTAGAGATGACCATGGAACAGTGTAAATCCCAAGAAATAACTATTATATTAGGTGATTTCAATGCAAAGATAAGAACATCTAAGTGCAAAATATGACTGGAGGACATGATCGAGAGGAGATGGATTGGGCAAAGACATGAAATTATTATAGGTAACACCTGGTTCATGCAACACCTTACATGACTATGGACATGGCAAAGTCCAGACAATAATGTACACAATCAAATTTATTTTATACTGGTACAGAGAAGATTCAGGAGCCGCCATAGCTCAGTGGTTAGTGAACTGGACTACCACAGACAAGGGGTAGGGTTCGATCCCAACCAACGGCTTCCGGGTTCACCCAGCCTTAAATGGGTACCTGATTTTTTTCTGGGAAAGTAAAGCAGCACGGGCGTAATACTGACCACATTACCCCAAAAATCATGTGCTGAAGGTCTGTAAAATATAGGGTCACTAACACCATATTTCCCTATACGCCACTTGGCGTGACGGGGGTACTTTACTTTTTTTTTTTACAGAGAAGATTCAGAAATGGACTAACATCTGTTAAAACAAGGGCAGGAGCAGATTGCAATAGTGATGACTGATAAGTACAGTACGAAAGTACAAAATAGATATAATGCTAGTGACAAAATGCAGAACATCGAGGAGCAGTGGGGAAATGCTCAAACAATCAATATCACCAAACATCAAAAGAGGTAATATCAGTGACTAAAAGAATCAACAAAAAGAAATGGATGACAGAAGAAATACTAGAACTAATGGATGAAAAATGAAAACATATGAAAAAAGAACGGGCATAGAAAATATTGCACAAAGAGATCATAAACAAATTCTGAGAAGCAAAGGAAGGATGGTTAAAGCAGAAATATGAAGAAATTGAAAACAAAAGAAGTCAAAGGAAGAAAATATAATAATGGGACAGGAGAAGATAATGGAAAGATGGACAGAATATATTAGTCAACTCTATGATGATGAAAGACCAGAGCTAAGCAATTCAAACAAAGATACGGACCAATAATGCAGAGTGAAGTGGAGAATACAATTCAGTGCATGAATAGAGGCAAAGCTCCAGGTCCTGACAATATAACAATCAAAGAGATAAATGCATTAGGAGAGCAGGGAGTACAAGTCATAACAAAACTACTCAATGACATATATAACACTGGACACATACCTGAAGATCTACTAAAATCTATCTTTGTAGCCATACCAAAAAAGTCAGGCACCACTGATTGCAAAGACCATCACACTATTAGTCTCATGAACATATGACAAAAATATTACTAAGAGTCACCATGAGACATGTAAGGAACAAAATAAAACCACAAAAAGTGAGGAACAATGTGGATTTGTGGAAGGAAAGGGCACCAATAATGCACATATGTGCCAATATACATCCTGAGAACATTAATAGAAAGAGCTATTGAGGTAAAGAAAGATCTATATATGTGCTCCATCATCATCATCATGTACCACACCAGCTGGCATAGGTGATCATGTCCTTTCACAATCTTCTATCCATCGTGCGTTGATCGATCCTCATGTCCTTTCACAATCTTCTATTCATCGTGCATTGTATCAATTCTGTTGTTGACTATTTTCCATGTCATGACACCAAGCTATCTAGTTTTTTCTCTCATTGTTGCCTGCAAACTCTCTTTCCCTGTATTCTTTCAGCTGTAACCAAGTATTCAGCCCTACCCTATCCGGGAGATACTTGTCTTAACAGGAAAAAATACAGATACACTATGTATTTCCGAGCTGTGATCACAACCTTATGCTATAGTCATGAGAACACCTGTGCGAAAGACATTGCCTACGAAGCTAATTTTTTAGTTAGCTGAGTGGCAGTGTTCCCTAGCATTTGGCTTTTCATGGCAAGGTGCTGTGCCACTGAGTACGGGTTCGATCTTGCTTTGGTCCATATTTTTTTCTGTTGATTATTTGTCAATTTTCAGAGTGCTGTAAACATAGCTCTTCCTCTGAATTGATTCGCTGATTATCACCTCGGAAGTTTCCCTCTATAAAAATATTCATTTATTATTATTTGTCTCCAGCCTGTTCCAACTTTCCTCTTCTCATGACGAGCCCATAATATGTTGATTGTTTCTTTTTTGATGTTTTTTAGGAGCTCACTTTTTGTGTTGGCCTCTTTGAGAATTTCCTCCTTGGTCTTTTTAGCTGTCCAGGGAATTTTCAACATTCTTTTGAGAAATCCCATCTCTGACCTCTAATTGTCTTTTCATTTGTTTATTTACTGTCAATGTTTCACTTCCATATGTCAGAATTGGCTCTATATAGCACTGATGTTCTCTATAGACTACACAAAAGCATTTGACAAAGTAATGCATATGAAAATAATCAATATGTTGAAGAAATTAAACATTAATGACAAGGATCTGAGATTCTTAGAAAACATGTATTGGCAACAAACAGCAGCTATACGAATTAGCAAACAAACAGAGCAGTTCCAATATATATAAAAAAGAGTTAGACAAGGCTGTATTTTGTCGGCAGTTTTGTTTTCACTTTACAGCGAAAATGTTATGAGATCAATAGTAGACAAAAAGGAATTGAAGTCAACGGTCACA